>APFE030559140.1:20864-57635 GCA_000404065.3 Pinus taeda
AGATTCCCAAAGAATCTGAAGGAGAGGGCCAATACAAGATAACACTTCTTTATCAGAAACAATATTTGATTCTTCTTACCTGGGGTTCCTTGCTTCCTTGAAGAGTCGGCCGTGTCTTTGATGACCTGCATCTTTGTCATTCGGACACTCCTTCGCATAAGAGCCGAACTCATAACCAAGACATCTACCTTTCCTCTTTTCACCCTTAGATCCGAACTTCCCAATGAAGTGATCTTCAGGTATGCCATCATAACTTCTGCAACGCCATTCTGATAATATGCTCTACTTCGACTTCACCCTAAGTGAATTGTGAAGAACCCATTGATCCTTTTGTCTTGTCCCAATTGTCATTGGTGATTTCTCTTTCACTCTTGCTTGGGCATTGTCTTCACCTCAGCTCTGATACCATGTTAATTTTAGGTATGTTCTATGCTAGAGCAATTTATTTAATTTCTTTTTCATATTAGCAATCACATCAGCATAAAGTAAACTATAGATAGAACATGAATATAAATCGCAGAAGGCAAGCCAAGACAAGAGGACACAAGATGTGGCGCTAGCCAGGGACAAACCCCACAATGTGTGGGGAAACCCTTGATCAATTCTTCTTTTATGTTTTTCAAAGTTCAGCAGAGAAAGAGAGAGAGAGAGATAGTACATTTACAACAGAAGTCAACACTTTGACTTATCTAGATCTAGCATAGATCATTTCGTATAACGATGAGATCAGTTGAAGACATTCTGCTTCAACTAATTCTCCAAGGTGACTCCACCTATCATCGTGCTGCATCTTGTCCATTTGCTGCACCTTACCGTGTAGCATCATCATGCTGCATCATGCATCATCTTGCTGCTCATGATCTCATAATGTTGTCTATGTTTATCATGTTGCCCATGTATCTCATGATGTTGTCCATGTTCACCATGTTGCCCATGTATCTCATGATGTTGTCCATGTTCTACATTCTGCCCATATATCTCATGATGCTGTCCATGTTCTCATGCTGCCCATATATCTCATGATGATGTCCATGTTCTCATGCTGCCCATGTATCTCATGATGCTGTCCATGTTCTACATGCTCATGAATATGCTGACACAATTCTACTGAAGATTGTTACAGTCATACCATTGACTGCTATATTAACATTGCTTCCCTTCAAAGATGATAGAGTATATGTTCTGGTACCTTTATATTTGACTGCGGCTCCCATCAACATTGCTGCCCCTGACTGCGTTATATATGTCTAGATCACACATCAATACAATGTCCTTATCTCTATGCCACTGAAGTTTATATATATCATTACTGTTCATTATATTAGGGCTGCGTATGATTCATAATGAACAGCGTATATGTGCCTCCATGAACAGTGTATATGATCCATAATGATCAGTGTATATGCCCAGCATGTATCTGCCCAGCGTGTATTCATATATGCGTGTATTATATGCATTCTGGACAGTGTATAGAATCGAGCATTCTGTAACACATCATAGCGTTCATATTACAGCGGCTACCTCCATATTACTGTGACTACCTTCATATCTACAGTTATCCTTCATATTACTTGAAGGAGTCTCCATAAACAACGTTTCATTGACTGCGTTGAAGGAGTCTATACTAACAACGTTGATTATGGCCTGCGTGCTTGCGTATAGGACTTCTGGACATCTATGTAGATCATCCTCATTGCCTGCGTGGATATGCCTCATATGCCTATGTGGATATGCCCTCATCTGCTGCGTGGATATCCTCATATCCCTGCGTGCATATGCCCTCATCTACTGCATGGATATCCTCATATGCCTGCGTGCATATGCCCTCATCTGCTGCGTGGATAAGGTCTTCATTACAGCGTAATTTAGTAGGGCTTCTTTCAACTGTGGCTTCACCTTATATCTTCCTGAACAGTGTATATAGATTAACAATGAATCATTTGCCAATAGATAGATGTCTTCTTGACCTGCATAGGATTAGGGCATCATTTGCAGCGAGGGCTCTAGCGTATTCTTAGTGATTCTCCTTCTCCAAAAACCCAAGACGTGGAGAGGAGATCACCTTGAAAGTGTATCTAAATGACATCAAATCCTCTTATATTTATACTAAAACGTATAGGTTGAATAGACATGACGTTTGGGCTTCTTGAGTCTACATAAGTTGCTGGTCAGCTAGATAATAAATCCATAATCCAAATAAATTCATATCTCCATAAATACTTATCAGAATCGGATGATCTTTAGATCAATCCTACACCTCTCGACGAGAGGAATCCAATAAAAATATCAGCGGCCATAAATAAGCTAACCCACATGGAGTTTGGCCCTAGTTGCCAATTTAACACCCCTCCCATTTATTGAAGTGTTATTTCTCTACATGATTTGTGTTGTTTATGAATGAACGTGATTATTGTTGAAGTTAATTGAAGTAAACTGTAATTGAAGTTAAGTTTTGAAGTGGCTATTGTACCGAGATTTGATTGAACAGTAATTTCGCAAGTATAAGATATCAATCTCTCTAATAGGGTACATAGGCTAGAGGCATAGTACGAGCATTAGTAAAGTCGAATTGCTTTCTCCATTGAGGAGAAAGCGCACCGGTGCCTTACACCTCAGGGTACTCGGGAAGCTCATAGCTCGGAGGTGCGCCTTGTTTGATTCTAGACATCAGCTTGTGTGAGGGAATTTATTTCTAGGAGGGAAACCTCACCATGTTTTGAGGCTTATACCATGTCTTCGGGATGTATATTGAGTCACTTAATCCTATAAGGCTTCATCCTTTGGGGGACTACCCTCTATCTTCGATGGTTTTGTTTACAATTTGGCATACCTTGCTTATTGTCTTAGTCCTCTTTACCTTGTGGATGACAAGTGACTTTCTTGTAATTTTTCTAGGCCAAGGAGTTGGTGTTGCGTTTGCCTCTACTTGAGCCAAACCCAAAATATTATTAGTGGAGGTATATAGCTTTCTTGGACAATTAGATTACCATGTTTGATTTTTTATCATACAATAGTGTTGGAATAAATTCAAAATTAGGGCAGCTTATTATTTCATTTTCCATACATGACATTTATCTGTGATATTTAGTTCTTCTTTCTTTGTTTATTATGTTTATGTTCATCATCAAATAAATGCCAAAACAATGCAGATCACAACCATAAGAGAGAGACACCAGAAATAGGTTCCAAGCCATGGAAAAAACCCTCCACAAGGGGAAAACCCACGAGAAATTCTTCTTATAGAATCAAATCAAAGGAGACTTCCAAGACCAAACCATACACCTTTGCTTCCATCAATCAATCAACTAGACTTCCTCCACAAGTTCTCCAAGGATAGGGAAATTAGGGCTCTTCAAAAGAACGAGTTGTAGTACTTCCTTAACCTTAAACTTGAGGTAACCCTGGATACTGCATATGTAGAGCAGAACCTACCTCCTTTGCAAACCTTTTTGCACCTTCGCACCTCCTTCTAGCCACAGACCCAAACTCTTTCTTATGCGGGTTTCTTGTTTGCCTAATGAAGGTGAAATTGGTAGCTTTATATAGTCTTTACATGAGGCCTTTGAGCCCTCATAAGGCTAACTGATACAATTATGAAGTTTGACACTAGTTACATTTGAACACTCCCTCTTAACTTTTGACCTTTAGGTTATATTCTCGTGTTGCTACCTATCAGTCCCAACATGATCACCTCTTGACTTTACCGTTGCCATGTACTAGATGGTGACTTTTCTTCAACAATCCATTTACTCGGTTGAACCCGCTCAATTGTCATTTTGTGTACCTTCAACATCTTTTCGGGTCCAATAACCAAAAACAGAAATAGAAAACTTACCTCATGATGAACATCTTCAGCGTCCATCCCACATAAGTCTTCCTTCATATATCCCAGCGCCCAAGGATTCAACTTGATTATCAAGTTATCATTCTCTTCCATCATGTTTATCATTACCAAGTATAAGGACTACCTTGCTTATTCATCGTTCTAATTCCGCTTTTTTCATTATGTACCTTTTTGGCTTTCATTGTAGTAGACTGCCTCATCCAATATAGACTGGATGCCTTTCTTCTTACTGATGGAAGATTACAATGTTTTCCTTTGATGTTGCTTACGATGCAATACCTTCTTCTCTGCCTTCAAAATTGAAACTTCTTAAGCTTTTACTACAAGAGATATCCTGAAGCCATGTGTTGGAGATATTGAGCCTTTGATTAGGGTACTTTGAAATACTAAAATATACTAGATGTTACTCATAATTTGGGATTCAGAGGGAGAAGAGACAATTGATACATACCGATCAAGAAATGCTGCTCAAGATGCTAGCCTTCCAAAACGAAGTATATCCTTGACAAACAATGATGGGATTTTTGTCATTGAATGTGCTTAGAACGATGCAAAGAAATACTCATCTTCTTTTATGTGACAATGCACAAGACTGCCTCCTTTATTAGTTAGTGCTACTTCTTATTACAAGAAAGCTTAAAATAATTTTAACTTGGATGTCTGAGGCTAGAGTCTCCTTAAATCACAAAGGTCGGGTTCCTTACGACTACTGGGAAGATCTCCACAGGTCAGCTCTTTGCCTGATGATCAAGCTTGCTTACTATATTCATAGATTACAAAACTACATTCTGGCTACAATTCTTTGCCTCGAATACGACTGAAAAACATGTATAGAACTACTTGTGATATTTTTCAAGCATGGCTTGAGGAAAATACTATTTCGATAATTCTTCTATGGATGGCAAGCTTCAAATTATTCGATCTTTAGATTCTTTTAATGAATAGGCCTGGAAAGGATCTCGACCCTTTCACGTTGTGACTATAGCTATATCTAAGCTTGTCACATTGTACTTATGCCCAAAGATATGGTGGGGGTCTTGGCTCCTTTTACAATGACATTGTAGTTTTACATTAGGCTCCTTCCTGGGTACACATATGTCTAGAGCCTTTCAAAGGAAAACTTGATTCTTCTTTTCGAAGCTATTTTAATGACATTGGAGATCTAGACTCTTCACTAGCTCAAAAGAATCATAACTATATGCTCAGTGGAGTTTCAAATCTAAGGGGTTACACATATTCTTAATAATAATTTCAGACCTTAAATAAAGTTCCTAGAACTTTGATCCTTATGATGAGGGACTCATTCTTCTTTTAGCTTGACGTAGCCCTTTAGAGAACAGAGCCTCACCTTACCTTGTGAAGCTTGCGGTCTTATTTTTGTGGATAGGACTAACAAACATGCTTAGAGCTTCAATCTTTTCTTCAATGAATTCGGTCTTGAAAGGGCTGCTTCCTCATATATTCGGTCCTCTTAAATGATCTCAAAACCTCTGCTCTTTTCTCGTTTTAGATCTGCGACCTTAACTTAGTGACTAGGACTTCTAAATGTGCTCAAAATTGTAAAACTTCTTTTTCCGGAGGTTCGATCTTAGGAGATCTTCTTATTGACACCTTGAAGCCTTGATGTGACCCTCTATTTACCCTTAAGTCAACGAACTAAGCTCTGATACCATGTTGGAAAATATTCAAAATTAGGGCAACGTATTATTTCATTTTCCATACATGACATTTATCTGTGATATTTAGTTCTTTCTTTGTTTATTATGTTTATGTTCATCATCAAATAAATGGCAAAACAATGCAGATCACAACCATAAGAGAGAGACACCAGAAATAGGCTCCAAACCAGGGCAAAACCCCTCAACAAGGGGAATACCCACGAGAAATTCTTATAGAATCAATTGAAAGGGGAGTTCCAAGACCAAACCCTAGACCTTTGCTTCCATCAATCTATCAACCAAACTTCCTCAAGTTCTCCAAGGACAACGAAATTAGGGCTCTTCAAAAGAACAAGTTGTAGTACTTCCTTAACCTCGAACCTGATGTAACTAACCCTAGATACTACATTTATAGAGCAAAATCTACCTCCTTCATAGTCCTTTTTCCACCTTCACACCTTCTTCTAGCCGCAGACCCAGACTCTTTCTTATGCGAGTTTCTTGTTTTCCTAATGAAGGTCGAATTGGTAGCTTTATATAGCCTTTACATGAGGCCTTTGAGCCCTCATAAGGTCGATTTCTTAACTTGTTGGCCAACTTGATTTATTAGAGCATCTAGATATTTCTAATATACAAAATACAATTTTCTTCTCTTGATGCTTGAGCCCTCCAAGGGAATTTACATCATGACCTTGACTCTTTGACCTTTTCTTCATAACCCCTAGAGTACCCAATGGGCGCTTTGACCTAGGACAAATAACCATGGGCAAGAAACCCATTTATAGATAAATATTTTTTTTCTTTTACAAAAATATGTATATTTTTTCTTTCTTTTGACAAGTACAAAGATTACATCAAGTCATGATACAAGTATGAAGACCGACACTAGTTACATTTCAACAAATAGTAGTCTCCCACTTCTAAATCATTCATGGCAATGGCGAGAATTAGTCTTTTCCATTTTTTCCTTTTTGCTTATCTCTCTATATTTTCTCGTTTTGTCAACTCTACTTTTGATCACCTCGCTAGTGATTGATTCCCTCTAAGTCATTGTCATGAGTGGGCCCAACTTGAGATACTTCTTCCTAGATGGTTCTAGTCACCATGCTCCTTCCTCCTTGTTACTTGGAACGTTGGTTTTGGTTGTTGCATCTTGTAGACTACAACTATGGGATTGCTTAATCATTTATCCAACACATCCTTCTTCTAATCTTTTGCTTCTTGACTTAACTAGTACCACCCTAGTGTCGTAACCAATTTTTTGTCTTTCTATATCTACCCTTTTCTATTGTTTTCATTTTTCTTTTCTCATTCTTTCAACATCTACCTACTCATGTTAGATATTTTTGTTTTCACTAGTATGTCACTAGTTCATCACAACTCACACCTTTGCTTGTTTTGCGATAACATTGCCTCATGTAGCCTTTGCTTTTGCCTCTCTAAAGTCACTTCTTCTCATGCTAGAGCTACCATGGTGATCATATTTCCAAATCCTGCCTTCATTGGTGCTTCACCACTCTTCATATCTCCTGCACCCTAGGTAGCTACAACTGGGCATAGCTATCTTGTAGTTTCATAGCTATTTCATGAACTTTTCCACTTTAGATGACCTTTATTTCCATCTATTTTGCAACTAACGAGGTTTCTTGGATGATTATGAGGATATATTCTTACCTTGAAAACATCCTTGAACAAGCTCCAACATCAAGACAATTTTTTTTCTTTATTTCTTGTTCTTTATTGTTTTGTCTTCAGTGAATTATAAGTATCGTAATTCTAACTATTCTACGTTTGTTTGTTGCATTTCTTTTATGCTTCCTCCTTAACACTACTCTTATCGAGCTTGTTAGCATTGTCCCCATTTTATGTATTCAACACGTTTTGGCTTGGGACAATGGGAGATGATTCTATGATTGTTCATGTGGTATAACATTTCATGGGGCAATTTCATAGTTGACATGGTAATACACATATGCGACGACGTTGGTCACATCATTGAAGGCCCATTTAGGCAAATTTTGCATGCATGGGCATCCTCTTGATATTCCATGTTGAATATCCTTGAATGATCTCTTGTTTCATCATCTTTCTAGCTATTTTGCATTGGAATAGAGCTCCAAACCCTTTGCGGACACATCTACTTGCTATTTGCGAACATTTGGCTTCATTATTTTTGACTTGGAGAGGGTCATTTCATAATTTTTGGAGGTCACTTGCATGATTTTTAGGATATATTCTTACGTTTTACACCTCTCCGTGGACTTATGAGCTATTTTATAGGATCTTTCAACATATTTTGCCCTTTTCAATTGACGCGCATGGACCTCCCACCATTAAGACCTCAGGCTTACGCACTCGAATGTGCTCGAGTTAGGCCGAGTCAATTTTGGTGGAACGAATTGAACAACATGAATAGTGCCCATGATTATTTCGGTGGAACGAATTTGGTGAGACGGGCACATGAAGAGTGCGCCTAGCCAAAGATGTGCCTAATCGAAGGCATGCATAGTCGAAGAGAAGGTGTGCCTAGCCGAGACGCGCCCATTCGATTTGCGAAGGCACATGACTAAGGATCAATGTGAAGAGGAGTATATTGTAGAGAAGAATGGAGGGTTCATAGCAGCCTCCGCGTATGGGTGGATTCTTATCGAAGACGAAGAGAGATGGCCTCGTGATGTGGAAAGGGACGTCGCATGACTTCCCCACACCACCATCTTTTTTAAATCTCATGAATGGGATGGTTACTGTCACTTGCTCGAGATGGTGAGACCCCTGGGAGCTTGAGAATGCCATTGAATGGTGCCTGATGATGAGCATAGTTGGAGGAAATATTGTGCGACATTGAAGATGTGAAAATGGTTGCACATGTTTGGATGCATGTGTTCTTATGGAGTTGATGCTAAAGTTAGATTAGCTACCTGACTAGTCGATTGCACGAGGGGATCAAACACATGTCATTCTTACAGGTTGCGATACATGCATAAACATCAAATATATGTCAGAGACGAGATTCTTTTGTATTGATGAAGACAGTTGATGCGAAGGTTGTTCATGATGAGGACAATCTTCAGGATTTGGTTCAGAAGTTTGTCGAAGGGTGTGTTGTCAAGGATGACACCCTTTTTGACGTGGGGGAGGATGTCAAGCCCTTAGGCTAGGCACCCAAGCATGCCTGACTTAGGTTGAGTCGAGTTTGGTAGAATGACTTGGTTGGCATGAAGGGCGTGCCAGAGACGGGTTCAATGGAAAGACTTTGGTGAGACAAGTGCACGAAGAACGCACCTAAGATGAGTTTGATGGAATGATTGGAACAATTTTGAGAGTCGACAGGACGAGGGTGCCTAGCCGAGGCGCACTTGACTGAAGACAAGGCACGCCTAGCTAAGATGCGCCCAACCAAAGACAAGGCATGCCGAGCTGAGACGTGCCTGCTGGAGTTGTAAAGGTACATCACTGAGGATGACACGTGAAGGCACACGACCGCCAGAGAATTGAAGGAAAGTTTGTATTCGAGAAACAGTGTGAGATAATTTGGAGTTTATGGTCAGCTCAAATGAAGGAAGGTCGACTCGAACTTCCAACCGACACATCCCTTGGAAGGGACACGACTATTCATGGAGGGTGACTCATATATATAGGATGATAGGGGAGGAGTTAGAACATCAATCAACTGAAGATCACCAACCTGTCATCACAAGAAAAGGAGACAACGAAGGAACAAGAGAGTTGGGCCTCACGAAGGAGCTCACTTTCTAAAGCAAGTTACAGAAGGAAGTTGTGCAAGCTTGGGGAATGTAGTATTGCTACAAGTGGTACACCGTGGGGTATTTGTGTATTAAGGTTGTGCGTAGGTCGAAGGGCCGCAACTTGGATATTTATTGGGTTTGGTTGTGGGTTGATAGTTGAAGGGTTGTAACTCAGTTATTGTATATTTGTATATGTGAAGGGTTGTGGCAACAAATTGTTTGGAGTTCCTCCCAACCGAATCAAAGTTCATTATAAACCGAAGTTTTGTATATTGAAGTGTTATAGTCGAAGAGCAACTGGGAAATTGTTTTGGGAGTTCCCCCTCTCGTTTATTGAAGTGTTATTTATGTACATGATTTGTGTTGTTTATGAATGAATGCGATTATAGCTGAACTTAAGTTAATTCAAGTAAACTATCATTGAAGTTAAGCTTTGAAGTGGCTATTGTAGCGAGATTTGATTGAACACCAATTTCACAAGTATAAGATATCAGTCTCGGTATAGAGTACATCTGCTAGACTCTAGAGGCATAGTACAAGCATTAGTAAACTCAAGTTGGTTTCACTACTGAGGAGAAAGCACGCCAATGCCGCACACCTTAGGGGACTCGGGAATCTCATAGCTCAGAGGTGAGCCCTGGTGGCATGACACCCAGATTTTGAGACGACACATTGGCTGACCTGAGGGAAGTTATTTATAGGAGGGAAACCTCACCATGGTTTGAGGCTTATACCATGCCTTTGGGACGGCTCTTGAGCCTCTTGATCCTAAAATATTTCATCCTTTGTGGGACGACCCTCTCTCTTCGATTTTTTTGTTTACATTTGGCAAACCTTGCTTATTGTCTTAGTTTCCTTTACCTTGTGGATGACAAATGACTTTCTTGTAAATTTTCTAAGCTAAGGAGTTGGTGTTGCCTTTGCCTCTACTTGAGGCGACCCAAAAATATTATTAGTGGATGTATAAAGCTTGCTTGGACAATGACATTACCGTGTTTGAATTTTTAGCATGCAATAGTAGTCTCCGATTTGTGGATCATTCATTCCAATGGTCGGAATTAGTCTTTTCCATTTTTTTCTTTTTGCTTCTCTCTCTCTCTATATTTTATCGTTTTTCAACTCTATTTTTGGTCACCTCACTAGTGATTGATTCCCTCTAAGTCGTTATCATGAGTAGGGCCCAACTTGAGATCTTCCTCGATGGTTCTAGTCAACATGCTCCTTCCTCCTTGTTACTTCCTTGGAATGTTGGTTTTGGTTGTTGTGTCCTATAGACTGCAGCTATGGGATTTCTTAATCATTTATCCAACACATCCTTCCTCTAATTAATATAATGACCTGCATCCTTAACCCAATTTACAATATTGCAAGTGTTTGTTTAGGCCCAACCCACATGTTTTGACATGCATGATATAAATTCTACATGCATTTTTGCAAACATAACGAGTGCATCTACACTTTTTCACTTTCCTAATAGCTGATAATTAATGCAAGCATTCATCACTTAAGAGACACTTATTTTTTGGTCAAATTGACTCTGGAAAAACCGCAGAGCCTCTTGGGGAAAACCAGTCTTCAAAGGAGGATTTTATTGTATTTTAAAGAAATAATTACATAGTGGAAATAAACAACTTATCTCCCTTTTGTTTTCTTCTCAGAGGTTCCTGTCACTGTAATTTATGGGTTGATGTTTTCTTTTCACAGTGCTCTCATTTCAGTGAAGGCGGCAACCTCCTATCAGCTCACAGTACACAGGTATTTGTATTTTTGAATAGGCTCCTCTTCACTTAGAAACTCAGTCTGTTTGCATGGCTTTCACACAGACTATTAGATGTTTTTTCTCACACAAAGACTGAGCTAAAACGCACTTAGAAACAACACACAAAAGCCTCATCGAGTTTTACGCTGACAGTCCCGAAATTTTCGGGATACTAAGAGTCTCGAAATTTTTGGGAGCTTGAGATTTATGCCGCCCAAGATCGAAATTCTCGGCCTCTTATCTACTGACAAATGGGTGAGAGGAATAAAGTTTGTATGCTGCCTCTAGCTTAGAAATTAATTTGACCTAGGTGCTGAAGATTAAGAAGCTGCTCCCTAGTTATTCGAGCCTCCTCCAAGGCTAAAGCTCATCCTCTTGAGATTTGAATCACAACTAAATTCTTTCTTGTTCTCTTTGTTGTTCAATTTCCTTCACACAAAGCCCTTCCTCCTTTTCTCCTTTCTACTCCACAGTCTCTTCTGAATGCTCTCTCAAGTGTGTAGTGAAGAATGAACTTCCCTTTTCCTCTTTTGTCTCATTGGAAAAGATTGAATCCCTAAACCCCAATGGCTGAGATTTCATCCTCAAATCTCAAGATGTGTGGTTGAGATCATTTCTCCCAAATGACCCCTCGCATACATTGACCGCATCACTTAAAAGTCTCCTAGTACCTTTTTAAGTTGTGTACCTTTATAATTTCTCTCATAAAGTGATTTTTCTCCTCACTTTAATATTAGAAAAGTACACTTAGTACTTCTAACATAAAGTCACTTTATAAACTAGAAGTGACTTTAACGTTAAAAAAAGTACATGGTACAACACTTCTAAGTACTTTTTCCCACCATGACATTAATATAATTCATAAATGTCATCAAGTCAAAAGCCATTAATGTGCTCACTAGGCGAAAAGGGATAAAATTCTAGTAACGCCTCTCCTTGGTACTATTTTCAACACTCCCTCTTACTGAGGAAGGTGTTTCTCACCACCCCCATCTTGTCTTTGAAAAATATATGCTTTCCCCTTGGTAATGATTTGGTTAGAACTCATGCTACCTATTTATTAGTGGATATATACTCAAGCTTCACTGCCCCTCGCTGAACCTAGTCTCTAATGAAGTGATACTTGATCTCAATATGCTTTTACCGGTCATGAAATACTGGATTCTCAGGGAGTTTGATACAACTCTGATTATCGCATTATATCATAGTTGGTCTCAACATCTGATCAAGTAAACCAAAAAGCATGTTGCGAAGTCACAATGCCTTGCACCCTGCCTGACTAGTTGCCATATACTCTGCCTTTGCGCTACTCAATGCCACCGAATTTTGTTTTTCCCTGAACCATGATACAATTATTGAACCCAATGAGAAACAACGCCTAGAAGTACTCTTCCGGACACTAGCACTGCCACGCCAATGTGAGCCTATGCAACCAATCAATCTAACTCCATCAATCCTGACATAGGCCAAACCAAAATCCATTGTGCCCTGTAAGTACCTCAACACATGTCTTACAACCACCCAGTGTACTCTCCTGGGCTCCATCATAAACTGACTCAATGTGTTGACTGCAAAAGAAATATCCGGTCTGGTGTTGACCATATACATCAATGAACCGATCAACTGTCGATACAAAGTGGTGTTTACCAACCTAGAATCTAAAGCATGCAACTTCTTCCAGTTGGTGATCATAGGAGTAGCCATAGGTCGGCAACCCTCCATACGGAATCTCCTAAAGATGTCACCTGCATATTTTCCCTGGGCCACGAAGATATGCCCATCCTCTTGCTAAACCTTGAAACCCAGAAAGTAATGCATCAACCACATATCAATCATATCAAACTTTGAAGCAAGATCTCTCTTCTAGTGTTGGATGAGTCAGTCCTCCCCTGTAATAAACAAGTCATCCACATAGAGAACCAAAATGAGGGGATTGTCACCTACCATGATAAAGTATAGGTTCAGATCTGCATCACTCTTCTCAAAACCATTTGTTGCAAGTAGGCATGTATCCTCTCATACCATGCCCTCGGTGCCTGCTTCAGTCCATACACGGGTTTATTAAGCCTACACACATGAGACTCCCTCCCATGCAACTCAAAGCCCTCAGGCTGCTCAATGTACACCTCCTCCTGTATAACACCATTGAGAAAGGCGGTCTTCACGTCCATTTGGTGAATCCTCCAGCCCATCTCAGTTGCTATAGATATCACTGCCCTAATGGAAGTATAATGAGCAACCGGTGCAAAGTTCTCCTCATAGTCAACTCCCTCTACTTGTGAGAATCCCTGCACCACATATCGAGCTTTGAACTTCTCCACGTTGTCATCTGCAACATGTTTTACCTTGTAGACCCACCTGGAAGTCACCATTTACTTCCTCTCCGGACGTGGCACTACCTCCCAGACATCATTATTCATGATAGAGGCATACTCCTCCACCATGGCATCCCTCCAGATCTGTTGACTGGCAGCCTCCTCAAACTAGCTGGCTCTATCTGCCACAAAGCCACCCAACCTCTCTGGTGGTTTGTTCTCCCTCACTGACCACTAGGTCTCCCCACTGCCTCCTGAGCCTCCTTTCAGGTCTCTCGAAGCAATTTTAGCTTCCTCTTCCTTGTAGTAGTCTCCTGTGGTGGTATGGGAAAATCCTCAACCAGTGCCTCTCCTCTTGACGAGGAAGGCTCTTCTATAACCAGTGGAGATACCGGACTCTGAGATCCTGTGCCTGATGAGACTACCCCAGGTGATCTTGAACCAGGCGAAACTGTACTCTGTGAACCTATCACCCCTGAAGAAAGTGAACCTCTTGATCTTGATGCACCACCTAATGCTCCTGAAAGTTGAAACTTGTATTGTGGCCCCTTCTGAGGATCATGTTGCTCTACCTTATCAACCTCTTGAGACCTCCTCAAAGCCCTCTCCTCCTCAAATCTCACATCCCACCTCAGGACAATCTTCCTTTGTGCAGGAAGATATATACGGTAGGCTCTGCTGCTCTCACTGTAACCCACTAGGATACCCTTCTTTGCAATGGGTTACAACTTCGTCCTCTTCTCCTCAGGGACGTGTGCACTGTGAATAAGTAAGGCACCCAAATATCCTAATGTGCCCAACTTCCAGCTTCCTGCTGGTAAACACCTCCTCAAGAGTCTTGCTCCCCAAGACTCTGTGTTGACTCATGTTCTACAAATATACAACAATGTTACATGCCTTGACCTACAAGAAGAAAGGTAAACTCTGATCATGCAACATAGCTCTAGCTGTACCCACAATGGTCTTGTTCTTCCTCTCTTCCACCCTATTTCGTTGGGGTTTGTAAGGCACAATGAACTCCCTCTTGATGCCAACACTCCCACAAAACTCTTCATCTCCGTGGAGGTATACTCGTCCCCATTGTCTGATCTCAACACCTTGATTTTCCTCCCTCTCTGGTTCTCCACAAGAGCCTTAAACTCTTGGAACCCTTGAAAGATCTCATCCTTGGTCTTCAGGAAGTAAATCCATGTCTTCTTGGAGTGGTCATTATTGAAAGTCACGTAATACTCACATCGACTCAATGAAACATGGGACATGGGACTGCGTACATTAGAATGAATCAAATCAAGGATACCTGCCTGTCACTGCTCGGAAAAGGTGTTTTTGTGTACTTTCACAAAGCACACCCCTTGAACACATCATGATGCTCTGTGTTGAAGTTAGGCAAACCTATAACCAACTGCCTCAACATCCTGAAAGCTCCATGGTGCAAGTGGATCATCCTCATGTGCCATAGCTCACACAACTCACTGCTATTGGTCTGCACTACCATAGCTCTAAGAGGTTGAAACATAAGTCTGTATAGTCTCCCACTACGATCTCCAATCACACAAGCATATTTGACACTGGATCGTCTAGGATATATCAACACTTGCCCTTTTCAAAACAATACCTCAAATTCCTTGTCCTCCTAGCTGGAGACTGATATCAAACTCTTCAACCGTAGCACACAAAGAACATCTGTCACCTTTAAAGGAGGTGATGACTCCCTCTGAAATGAAACTGTCCCCACTAATGTCGCTTTAACTTTGGAGTTGTCTCCACGCACAACCTCCAAGTCTACATCATCCTCTAAAAGGCTCGTCAAGTGCTCTCTCACTCCGGTCATATGGCAAGATGCTCCACTGTCAATGAACCATGCACGGGAAGATGTAATATGAGTGGCTAAACTAACTACTGATGCATACTTTGAATCAAATCTAGCCGCAAAATCATCCACCTCAGCTGAAGCTGCAACTCCCTGTGTCTTCTTACCCTTCTTGTTGGAACATTGTACAACATAATGACCCATCTTCCTATAAGAAAAGCATTTCACTTTACTCATGTCCTTCTCCTTAGCTTTCTACTTCCACTTCTCCTGCTTTGCTCCACTAGTAGAGCCCTTCTTGGCCTTTTTCTTCTTTCCCTTTGCCACAAGAGCAACATTCTCCTTTTCACCTCCTCCACCACTTTTGCTGCCCCCCCCCCCTTTGCACTCCTCTTTGTCTCCTCTTGGATGAAATCGTCCCACATCCTCCAACCAAGAAAATGCTCTCTGGCCACCAAGCCATGGTTAAAACCATCCCACTTCTCGTGGAACCCATCCAAATAAATTCTAACCTATTGTTTATCTGGAATAACCTCTCCAATGGCAACTAACTGATCCTTCACCTGTGAGATCCTGGTGAGATATGAGGTCACACTGTCGATCTTGGTCATCTTGGTGTTGCGTAGCTTTTATCTCAACACCATCTTCCTGTTCTCATTAGAACTCTGGTGTAAAGAGACCAAGGACTCCCACATCTGATAGGCAAATCTCATCCCGAACACGAGGGAATAAATGGTGCTTGATGGCATCTAGAAGGATCCTCTTTCCCTTCACATTATTCTTGTTGAACTCCACCAACTGAGCTAGATCAGTGGGTGTTTGCACAACTGCTTCAACAACATCCCACACTTCAACTTCCTCCAGTAAAAGCATGATTCTTTCCTTCAATGGCCCAAAATTTTCAAACCTTGCCAATCTGTCCTCTACTCTCAACCCTGTTGCCATGACCCCATAGTCAACAAATTGGAGCAAAACTGTGAGCTAGAACCTTCTTCCCTCTGAACGACTGAAGTCTTTGGGTTTCTGACAAATTTTCAAAAGGTTTTGGTTCACTGTTAGCAGGATTTAATTCTTGCTGCCCCCTTTATCAACTGTATGGAATTTTAGATCTGAGCCTTCAACCTTTCTCTGATATCATGTAGAA
Source organism: Pinus taeda (assembly GCA_000404065.3). Lineage (NCBI taxonomy): Eukaryota > Viridiplantae > Streptophyta > Pinopsida > Pinales > Pinaceae > Pinus > Pinus taeda. The sequence goes on from APFE030559140.1 coordinate 37,141, forward strand.
AATTTAATGAGTTGCACCCTTAACCCATTTTACAATATTGCAAGTGTTTGTTTGGGCCCAACCCACATGTTTTGACATGCTGATATAACTTCTACATGCATTTATTGCAAACATAAATAGTGCACCTACACTTTTTCATTTTCCTGACAGCTGATAATTAATGTAAAATTATTGCAAGCATTCATCACATAAGAGAGACTTAATTTTTGGTCAAACTGACCCTGGAGAAACCCCACAGCCACTTGGGGAAACCAGTCTCTGTATTAAATTGGCAAATTCTGCTTTAAAATATGACCAACTGAATTCTGAGCATCGATTTTGTCAAATTTTGTTATTCTTTCATAACTAGGGCTATGAGTGAATTAAAAGTTTGGGTATATTTTCTGCAATGGTTTAATTTAATTTCTAAATTTAGGGCACAAATTTTACATATCTGGTTAATTTCTAAAAATGGGTATAACAATATTTGTGTATTTAGGTTTTGTGTAGGTTGAAGGGCTGCAACTTGGTTATTTGTTGGGTTTGGTTGTGGGTTTCTAGTTGAAGGGTTGTAACTCGGTTATTGTATATTTGTATTTGTGAAGGGTTTGTGAAAATTCCTACATTCAAGGAACCCCTACTGCAACAAAACTGAATTTACTTCTCCTACTTGATTTTAATATACGTTATCAAGTTATTTTCTGAATAATATTGAAGTAAATTACTTCTGCAACCTACACCAATTTAATTTGATTACATGAAACAAGAAACTGAGCAAAGAACAAGATACATAGGACACCGTTATTTTTGGACAAAATAGTCCCCAGAAAAACGCAATGCGGGAAAACCGTTGCAACAACTCTAAGGGTTTTATATTATTAAGCAATAGTTCTGAATAGAATGTTGGATGCCCTCTCGACAATCTAGTTACAGAGAAAAAATATAATGGTGGAAAACTGAGTGAGATTACCTCACTTCACCTAGCAGTTTCTGGCTGCTCCGGCAATAGAATTGGCTAACCCCGAATATCTCTGCGCTGGCCTTGCGTCAGCCCTGCCCTGTCTTGTCTGCCTCATGGAGCTTCTGCGTCAACCTCTCCTGGCTGTTCCGATAACTCCCCGGCTGAATTTTGAATTTCTACGTGAGGTCAACTTCTGCTCTGTGCTGGCCCTTTTGGCTTTGCGTTAGGCTTGCATGGGTCCATACTAGCCCAGCGTCAGTCCCTCTAGATGTTGTGCTGCCTCCACTAGTGGCTCTTCGCCTCTTTGCCCAGTGTTCCCGAACTATCCTTGCATCTCTACTGCAGAATGATCACCTAGTTTGAATTTCTCAGCTTCCTAGCCCCAGAAATCAAACTCCAGATCAATTCGTTCTCACCGTGTGTGTTTCTAAACGAACCCCAAGCCTCTTTCTTATACTTTTTTCGTTGAGACTTCAATGAACAAGATAATGTCTCTAATCAACAACTAAGATTAAAACTTGACTTGATTCGCTTTCTAGAACATTCTCACCCATATTTTGATTAATGCCCATTGATACTTTATTTTTCCTAAGTTTAGACTTAGGAACCCCATTAAAAATATTAATTATTTTAATAAAATACAATCCGGGTGGAATTTCACCAAACAGTTTCTGGGTTCTTTAGAACTCATGTGCCTTAGCCTCTCCACCGATTTTCATGGCTAGAGCACGTCCGATGCTACCAAAAATTAACACTCCCTCTTAGCGAGGAAAGTGATCTAGCAACAATGTTCAACTGCATGCTGCTTTGTCTCTGAAGCATCTCCTTTCTGCATTGTTGCTGCCACCAACATTGTGTCGCTGCTATTGTACTGCTGCCCATGATACTGCCACTTCCACTATTGCATCGATAGCACATCTCCCTCTGCATCTGTTGCTAACACTGCCACTGCTAGCGCTGCACCGCGACATTTTCTAATTGCTACTGCTCAACAACGGAAAAGCATCCAAAATTTTTGAACTAACTATGTTCAGCGTAATACCATGTGAATGTTGGAATCTGACTGCTACTAGTCCCTGACCCTCTGAATCTTCTGTGCTGCTGCTAACTTTTGCACTGTGCAATCTGCACTGTTGCCAACCTTGCTCTGTGCTGATCAGTCTCTGGTCTTAGGCTACTGCATCTATTTCTCCAAACAACCCACTGCATCATCTTACACTAAGTCCATCTCACTACTGTTGAATCTCGGGCTCCTGTAGCAAGGAATTGATCCAAGGGGTGGACTCCTCAAGGACCCTGCCCACAAGTAGTCCTCCCTACTAGAGTTCAATATCGCCCCATTTCCCTCCTGGAGATGCATGGGCGCTCATGGCAAACTCATCTTCGTCAATTTTTGCTGGAGCAACCTTAGGATCATGTTTCTCATCCTTGCTGTTTTGTTTCAAAGGACACTAGGATGCAAAGTGGCCCATCTCGCTATATCTGAAACATTTCTCCTTCTAAATGTTCTTCTTCCGCTTCTGCTTCTACTGTCCCTTTGATGCTAGAGCTACGTTCTCCTCCTCCTCCTTGGTCTTCGTGCCACTCCCACTGCTGCCATTGAGGTTGACCTTAACTAGATCCCTCCTTAATTCTTCCTGTTGAAGGGTTGCCCACATCTCCTCCCATGAAGGTAGTCTTTCCCTGCCTAATATACTTTGGACGAAGACTTGCCATTCATACGAGACTCCATCCAGGGCCGTCCTTACCATCGTGGTAAACTGAGGAGCAGACCTCACTGCAGCAAGCTGGTCTCTGGTGTCCTGAAGACGTTGAAGATAGGAGTTAACCCCTTCTCCCTTCTGCATCAATGGCCGCTGCAAATTTTGTTCTAAGTACATCTTTTGATGTTCGGAAGAACCTTCATATAGTGAAGACAAAGCTTCCCACATTTAACAGGCTGTATCTTTGCCCTGCAAGTGTCAGACCACATGATCTTGAACTCCATCGAGTATGAACCTCTTTGCCTTTCCCTGCTTTGCCTTGTACTTCTTCTTCTGATCATTGTCCACGGGAACAACCAAAACACTCTTAATGTAGGCTTTGAGATCGTACTCCTCCAGAACAGCTAAGGTTTTGGTCTTCCATATGACATAGTTGGAAACTCCTTCCAACCTGTCTTTATCTCTGAGCTCATGTGATGCCATCTCACCTAAATGGGCGAATTGACTCCTATAGTCACTGCACAACATTGATATGCTGCTCGACAAGTGAACAATTTGGACTTTTGGCCAGAAAAGTCCTCTTAGGAGAAAATTCCCCTTCTATGTGTCTTTGCTCTTTTTCGACGGATTTCTGCCTCGGCAGAAACTGCGCCCTTCAAGCACTACGGTGAGGCTCTGTGTCATTCCCTATGCCTTTGCAAGCTCACGAACTGGAAATTGTACCTCTCTGTCGACTCTCTCAGAGAGGGATTTCCTTGGAATCTTTGCTTTCTCGGTAAGGACTGCGCAATCCCTTCAAGGGGATTTGAATTTCTGCCAAACGCAGCTATTGGCCTCTTTGCTCAGCGCTGTATCTGCTCCTGTTTCAAAATCAATGCTCCAATACCATGTGAAAATTCCTATACTCAAGGAACCCCTACTGTAGCAAAACTGAATTTACTTCTCCTACTTGATTTTAATATACATTATCAAGTTATTTTCTAAATAATATTAAAGTAAATTACTTCTGCAACCTACACCAATTTAATTTGATTACATGAAACAAGAAACTGAGCGAAGAACAAGATACATAGGACATCATTATTTTTGGACAAAATAGTCCTCGAAAAAACCGGTGTAGCAACTATGAGGGTTTTATATTATTAAGTAGTAGTTTTGAACACAATTATGGATGCCCTCTCGACAATCCAGTTACAGAGAAAAAATATAATGGCGGAAAACTGGGTTAGATTACCTTACTTCACCCGGCAGTTTCTGGGTGATCCGACAACAGAACTGGCTAACTCTGACTATCTATGGACTCGCCCTACGTCAACCTTACAGGCTCTGTGTCAGCCTTGCGCTGTCTCTTTTGTCTCCTAGAGCTTCTGCATCAACCTCTCCCTGCTGTTTCGACAGCGCTCCGGCTGAATTTTGAATTTCTGCGTGAGGGCAACTTCTCCTCTGCGCTGGCCCTTCTGGCTTTGCGTCAGGCCAGCGTGGGCCCAGACTGGCCCAACGTTAGTCCCTCTAGATGATGCGCTGCCTACACTAGTGGCTCTCTGCCTCTCTGCACAGTAGTCCCAAACTATTCTTGCCCCTCTGCTGCAGAATGATCACCTAGTTCAAATTTCTTAGCTTCCTAGCCCCAAAAATCAAACTCCAGATCAATTCATTCTCTCCGTGTGTGTTTCTAAATGAACCACAAGCCGCCTTCTTATAATTTTCTCGTTGTGACTTCAACGGTCGAGTTTAAGTCTCTAATCAACAGCTAAGATTAAAACTTGACTTGATTCACTTTCTAGAACATTCTCACCCATATTTTTATTAATACCCATTAATACTTACCGCAATTAAAATATTAATTATTTAAAAAAAATACAATCCAAGTGGAATTTCACCAAACGGTTTCTGGGTTCTTTAAAACTCATGTGCCTTAGCCTCTCCACCAATTTTCATGGCTAGAGCACATCCGATGCTACCAAAAACTAATAGGGTTGTGGTAGTGAACTGTTTGGAGTTCCTCCCAATCGTATCGAAGTCCATTATAAATCGAAGTTGTGTATTGAAGTTTTATATTCAAAGAGTAGTTGAGAAATTGTTTTGGGAGTTCCCCCTCTCATTTATCGAAGTGTTATTTATGTACATGATTCATGTTGTTTATGAATGAATGTGACTATTGCCGAACTTAAGTTAATTGAAGTAAATTGTAATTGAAGTTAATTTTTGAAGTGGCTATTGTAGTGAGATTTGATTGAACACCAATTTTCCAAGTATAATATATTTGTCTCGGTATAGGGTACATGGGCTAGAGGCATAGTACGAGCATTAGTAAACTCAAGTTGGTTTCACCATTGAGGAGAAAGCACGTTGGTGCCGCACACCTCATGGGACTTTGGATTGCCCGAGGGAAGTTATTTCTAGGACGAAAACCTCACCATTTTTTGAGGCTTATACCATGCGTTTGGTAGGGATATTGAGCCTCTTGATCCTAAAAATTTCATCCTTTGGGCAACAATCCTCTATCTTCAATGGTTTTTTCTTACATTTGGCATACCTTGCTTATTGTCTTAGTCTCCTTTACCTTGTGGATGACAAGTGACTTTCTTGTAAATTTTCTAGGCTAAGGAGTTGGTGTTGCCTTTGTCTCTACTTGGGCCAACCCAAAAATATTATCAGTTGAGTTATATAGCTTGCTTGGACAATGAGATTACCATGTTTGAATTTTTAGCATGCAATAGTAGTCTCCCACTTGTGAATCATCAATGCCAATGGCGGGAATTAGTCTTTGCCATTTTTTATTTTTGCCCCTCTCTCTATATTTTCTCGTTTTTTCAACTCTATTTTTGGTCACCTCAGTAGTGATTGATTCCCTCTCAAATCATTATCATGAGTAGGGCCCAACTTGAGATACTTATTCCTAGATGGTTCTAGTCAACATGCTCCTTCCTGCTTGTTACTTCCTTGGAACGTTGGTTTTGGTTGTTGCATCCTATAGATTGTAGCTATGGGATTGCTTAATCATTCATCCAATATATCCTTCCTCTAATCTTTTGCTCCTTGACTTAGCTAGTATCACCCTTGTGTCGTAACCATTTTTCTCTCATTCTATATCTACCTTTGTCTATTGTTTTCATTCTTCTTTTCTCATTCACTCATCATCTTCATACTCAAGTTAGATATTTTTGTCTTAACTAGTATGTCACTAGCTCATCACAACTCACACCTTTGCTTGTTTTGTGCTAGCATTGTGTCATGTAGCCTTTGCTTTTGCCTCTCGAAAGTCACTTCTTCTCATGCTAGAGCTACCTTGTTGATCATATTTCCAAATCTTGCCTTCGTTGGTGCTTCACCAGTGTTCGTATCTTTTGCACCCTAGGCAGCTATAGGTAGGCATAGCTATCTCATAGTTTCATAGCTATTTCATGAAATTTGCCACTTTAGATGACCTTTATTTCCATCTGTTTTTCAATTGATGAGGTTGCTTGGATGATTATGAAGATATATTCTTACCTTGGAAACATCCTTCAACAATCTCCAACATCAAGATATCCCTTTTTTTCATTGAATTATATGTATCGTAATTCTAACTATTCTTCCTTGGCTTTTTGCATTTCATTTATGCTTCTTGCTTAACAAGCTAGATAAGAGTAGTGTTATCTACTCTTATCTAGCTTGTTAAGCATGGACGCCAGTTTATGTATTCGACTAGTTTTGACTTGGGACTGGGAGATGATTCTATGATTATTCATGTGGCATCACATTTCATGGGGTGATTTCATGGTTGACATAGTAGTACACATATGCCATGACATTGGTCACATCATTCAAGGCCCATGTAGGCAAATTTTGCGTGCATGGGCATCCTCTTGACACTCCATGTTGAATATCCTTGAATGACCTCCTATTTCATCATCTTTCTAGCTATTTTGGAATGGAATAGAGCTCTAAACTCTTTGTGAACACATCTAGTTGCTATTTTCGAACATGTGGCTTCATTATTTTTGACTTGGAGAGGGTCATTTCATAATTTTTGTAGGTCGCTTGCATGATTTTTAGGATATATTCTGACGATTGAAACCTCTCCTTGGACTTATGAACTATTTTGGAGGAGTTTTCAACATATTTGGTCCTTTTCAATTAACGCGGGTGGAACACCCATTGTCAAGCCCTCAGGCTTAGGCGCTCAAATGTGCTCGAGTTAGGCTGAGTCAAGTTTGGTGGAACAAGTTGGACAACACGAAGAGTGCGACCGAGATGACTTCGATGGAACAACTTTGGTGAGACGGGGACATGAAGAGTGCACCCATGATGAGTTCGGTGGAACAATTGGAACGACTTGGTGAGGCGACACGATAAGGGTACCCATCCATGGCACACTCTATCGAAGACAAGGCGTGCCCAAAAAAAGACAAGGTGCGCCCAAGCGAGATGCGCCTATCTAATTTGCGAATGCACACGATCGAGGATCAACGTGAAGAGGAGTATATTTGAGAGAAGTATGGTGGGTTCATACCAGGTATGTTTGGATTCTTCTAAGAGATGAGGAGAGATGGCCTTGTGATGTTGACAAGCAAGTTGTATGACTTCCCCACACCACCATCTTCTTGAAGCTCATGAAGGAGATGGGCTTATTGTCACTTGTCCGAGACTGTGAGACCCCTGGGAGCTTGAGATGCCATTAAATGTCGCCTCATGATGAGCATAATTAGAGGAAATATTGTGTGACATGGAAAGAGGTGACAATGGTTGTATATGTTTGGGTGCATGTCTTCTTGTGGAATTGATGCTACAGTCAGATTAGTGACCTCACTAGTTGATTGCATGAGGGAATCTAGCACGTGTCATTATCACAGGTTGCGATACATATATACATGGGATATATGTCAGAGATGATATTCTTTTGTATCGATGAAGACAAGTTGATGCAAAGGTTGTTCATGATGAGGACAATCTTTAGGATTTGGTTAAGAAGTTTGCGAGGTGTTGTCAAGGACGACAACCTTTTGGCGTGGGGGAAGATGTCAAGCCCTTAGGCTAGGCACCCAAGCACACCCCAGTTAGGTCGAGTCGAGTTTGGTTGAATGACTTGGTTGGCACGAAGGGTGTGTCTGAGATGAATTTGATGGAAACACCTTGGTGAGACGAGCGCATGAAGAACACACTTGAGATGAGTTTGGTGGAATGATTGGAATGCATTTGAGAGTCGACATGACGAGGGTGCCTAGCCGAGGTGCACTTGACCAAAGACAAGGCGCTCCCAGACAAGATGCGCCTGACTGAAGACAAGGCTTGCCTAGCTAAGACGCACCTGCAAGCTTGTGGAATGCAGTATTGCTGAGGGTGGTACACCCTGGGGTATTTGTGTATTGAGGTTGTGTGTAGGTCGAAGGGCCTAAACTTTGTTATTTATTACTTTTGGTTGTGGGTCTCTAGTTGAAGGGTTGAAACTCGGTTATTGTATATTTGTACCTGTGAACGGTTGTGGCAGCAAACTGTTTGGAGTTCCTCCTAACTGAACCAAAGTACGTTATAATCTAAGGTTTTGTGTATTGAAGTTTTATAGTCAAAGAGCATTTTGGAAATTGTTTTGGGAGTTCCCCCTCTCATTTATTGAAGTGTTATTTATGTACATGATTCGTGTTGTTTATGAATGAATGTGATTATAGCTGAACTTAAGTTAATTGAAGTACACTGTAATTGAAGTTACGTTTTGAAGTGGCTATTATAGTGAGATTTGATTGAACACCAATTTTGCAAGTATAAGATATCGATCTCAGTATAGGGTACATGTGCTAGAGGCTTAGTATTGGCATTAGTAAACTCAAGTTGGTTTACCATTTAGGAGAAAGTGCACCGGTGCCACACACCTCAAGGGACTCGGGAAGCTCATAGCTCAGAGGTGTGCCCCGGTGGCGTGACACCCATATTTTGAGGATAGACATTGGCTTACATGAGGGAAGTTATTTCTAGGAGGGAAACATCACCATGTTTTGAGGTTTATACCATGCCTTCAGGAGGGATATTGAGTGTCTTGATCCTAAAAGATTTCAACCTTTAGGGGACGACCCTCTATATTCGATGGTTTTGTTTACATTTGGCATACCTTGCTTATTGTGTTAGTCTTCTTTACCTTGTGGATGAAAAGTGACTTTCTTGTAAATTTTTCTAGGCTAAGGAGTTCGTGTTACCTTTGCCTCTACTCGATCCAACCCAAAAATGTTATAAATGGAGGTATATAGATTGCTTGGACAATGAGATTATGATGTTCGAATTTTTAGCATGCCATAGTAGTCTCCCACTTGTGAATCATTCATGCCAAAGGTGGGAAGACATTCTTTCCCATTTTTTTGTTTTTGCCTCTCTATATTTTCTTGTTTTGTCAACTCTATTTCCGGTCACTTCACTAGTGATTGATTCCCTCTAAGTCATTATCATGAGTAGGGCCCAAATTGAGATACTTGTTCATAGATGGTACTAGTCAACATGCTCCTTCCCCCTTGTTAGTTCCTTGGAACGTTGGTTTTGGTTGTTGCATCTTGTAGACTGCAGCTATGGGATTGCTTAATCATTTATCTTACACATCATTCCTCTAATATTATGCTCCTTGACTTAGCTAGTACCACCCTAGTGTCGTAACCAATTTTCTCTCATTCTATATCAACCTTTTTCTATTGTTTTCAATCTTCTTTTCTCATTCTCTCAACATCTACATATTCATTTTAGATATTTTTGTCTTCACTAGTATGCCATTGGTTCATTGCAACTCACACCATTGCTTGTTTTGTGCTAGCATTGTCTCATGTAGTCTTTGCTTTTGCATCTAGAAAATCACTTCTTCTAATGCTAGATCTACCATGGTGACCGTATTTCTAAATCTTGCCTTCATTGGTCCTTCACCAGTCTTCGCATCTCTTGCACCCTAGGTAGTTACACGTGGGCATAGCTATATCGTAGTTTCATAGCTATTTCATGAACTTTGCCACTTTAGATGCCCTTTATTTCCCTCTATTTTGCAATTGACGAGGTTGCTTGGATGATTATGAGGATATATTTTTACCTTGGAAACCCCTCAACTTGACTTATGAACACTTTTGGAGGAGTTCTCGTCCTATTTAGCCCCCTTTCACATCACTTCTAGGGCCAGACATTGTCTTGGTTGAGGTAATTTATTTCTACCAGAAGAACCTTACCGTGTTTTTTGGCTTATAACCTGCCTTTGGTGCTTCACTAGTCTTCATATATCTCGCACCCTAGGTAGTAACATGTGGGCATAGGTACCTCTTAGCTTCATAGCTATTTCATCCACTTTGCCACTTCAAATGCCCTTTATTTTTTACTATGGAAATTTCTGCCTTTTATTTTTGATGGTGTTAAAGCAGTGTCAATATGCCCCTTGTTTTCTTGTGTTGATTTTGTTCACCTCGTGTCCTTGTCACGGAGTCAGTGTCACCTTCTACCCTCTTAAAGGTAAAACTCTAACATGACCATTGTCAGATTATAACCTATTTTGGTAGCGATGTTACCATTCTCACATCTTTCACGTCCTTCAAAAAGCTGCAAAATGAAGACAACTCTTTTGTTAAATATAAGTTTTGTATTTGTTTCTCGAAGGTTGTTCTTGGCTGCGAAACTGTGCTCAGAAACCAACTCAACCAACTTTAGGTTCAAGCTGGTCCTTGAACTGGAGGGGGATCCCTCAAGTGTTAAAATTTAGCCTAGATATTCACACTGAACACTTAGACTAGCTTATAAGATCAGAAAGCGTGAAGAGACACTCTCAACAGCTAAACAAAATACATACAGGAAATGTTTAGATAGTGACAATCTTGTGATGTTGAGGGATCAGCAGTGACACACTGTCATTCTGATTTACTCATTAATGAAAATAACTTCATGGTGGGATTTCGGGGGACGGGGTGATACTCAACCCAACCTTTCCCGAATACCAACACACCCCCACATGCATGCAAAAATAAAGATATGGAATCACAGGAAAGAACATACATCAGAAACAAATTCTGTCATAAAACTGAAGCCAAAAACCTTTGATTGAAAATTTTGTAGTAGAAGTCTTTACAAAAAATGTCAGGGTTTTGGCATCAAAATCCAACCCTCGCATACTACAAATCAAATAATATATGATAATTACATCTCAAAGCTATCACTATCTGTATGGAAATAAAATGAAATAATAAATTAAAATAAAACTAAATCTAGAAATTGATTGCATAAACTCTCAAATTATTGAACTGCTTGATCTGTCAATCCCTGAAGATCTGTCAACTTTCCTTCCAAGCTGGAACTGCTAGTTTCATTTTCCACCTATCCTTTGACTTTAATCCACAAGATCTCCTGTTCTTGATATGATCCTCGAACCCCGAATGGACTACTGACTGTTTGGTTCTCTGCTTGAAATCCGGAAGCAATCTTTTGACTGCTGATATAACTCCTGGAAATCTGGCATCTTTATCAGGTTAGATGCTCTACCACATGTCTTTCCACTGTCAACTGTATCCACATATTTAGTTGCCTTCAAATCGGACCTAGATTTGGTTTATCATTCACTGCCATCTATAATCTAATTACTTGAAGATATTGAATCTGTACACTTTTCTACCCTTAAATCTGGATCTTCTTGCTTAAATCACTCGAGTACTACTGACTAGAGGAAATAATACTTGTTACCTGCCACCTCACATCCCAGCATTCCTCAATTGTATAACTGATCCTTGAATCTTTGAATTGACCCTCTGAAAATGATTTTTTGCCATTATGACAGGCTTGATTTTAAATCTGCTACTGGTGCATAATAATGCTTTGTGTCCATACTTTCAACCAGTATTTTTTAAAAATTGTCACATTTGATTTGGCTTTGCCTCAAATCTTCCTTGTTTCTATCCTTAGGCTTCTTTGCAAATTCACAGAGCACCAAGTGCCAATATCATCTGAGAATTCTTTGGTGTCTGCGAGTCCTAATCCAATGAACTTGCAGGTTGCTCTGTCGAGTTATAAAAATCCTGATTCTAAGGAACATTTAACTGCTCTTCTTTTGCCATGCTTACACTTGATGTAGATGAATAGAATTAGGGAAAGAAGCAAAACAAGTATTGAAACTACTCTTGATGACTATTTAAGAAGTCAAGTCCTCGTAAATTGTAATGATAATAGATGAAGGTTGCTAGACACTCCATTTTCATACTTCTGAGGAGGCTGTAAATCATTCTTGGAAACAAAATCATGGTCTTCGAGTTTTGGATAAGTAGGCTCCCAAAACTTTTCCTTTGTGTCTTACAACAGTGTTTCATAAGACACTTGAAACCAATAATTATCGTGAATATCCTTTAGGCTTATGGCCCAAAATGCATGATTTGAAATTCTGCAGCTATGCTTTTATTTATTTTTTAGTTTAATTCAAGGTTATCTCCATCAGCTTCACTGCAACCTCTTTCCCATCGTAAATTCTTCTGCAAACAGACCCAAGTGTGCTTTGGGCGTGTTGACATTACTTAGATAGTGACAATCTTGTGATGTTGAGGGATCAGCAGTGACACACTGTCATTCTGATTTACTCATTAATGAAAATAACTTCATGGTGGGATTTCGGGGGACGGGGTGATACTCAACCCAACCTTTCCCGAATACCAACACACCCCCACATGCATGCAAAAATAAAGATATGGAATCACAGGAAAGAACATACATCAGAAACAAATTCTGTCATAAAACTGAAGCCAAAAACCTTTGATTGAAAATTTTGTAGTAGAAGTCTTTACAAAAAATGTCAGGGTTTTGGCATCAAAATCCAACCCTCGCATACTACAAATCAAATAATATATGATAATTACATCTCAAAGCTATCACTATCTGTATGGAAATAAAATGAAATAATAAATTAAAATAAAACTAAATCTAGAAATTGATTGCATAAACTCTCAAATTATTGAACTGCTTGATCTGTCAATCCCTGAAGATCTGTCAACTTTCCTTCCAAGCTGGAACTGCTAGTTTCATTTTCCACCTATCCTTTGACTTTAATCCACAAGATCTCCTGTTCTTGATATGATCCTCGAACCCCGAATGGACTACTGACTGTTTGGTTCTCTGCTTGAAATCCGGAAGCAATCTTTTGACTGCTGATATAACTCCTGGAAATCTGGTATCTTTATCAGGTTAGATGCTCTACCACTTGTCTTTCCACTGTCAACTGTATCCACATATTTAGTTGCCTTCAAATCGGACCTAGATTTGGTTTATCATTCACTGCCATCTATAATCTAATTACTTGAAGATATTGAATCTGTACACTTTTCTACCCTTAAATCTGGATCTTCTTGCTTAAATCACTCGAGTACTACTGACTAGAGGAAATAATACTTGTTACCTGCCACCTCACATCCCAGCATTCCTCAATTGTATAACTGATCCTTGAATCTTTGAATTGACCCTCTGAAAATGATTTTTTGCCATTATGACAGGCTTGATTTTAAATCTGCTACTGGTGCATAATGATGCTTTGTGTCCATACTTTCAACCAGTATTTTTTAAAAATTGTCACATTTGATTTGGCTTTGCCTCAAATCTTCCTTGTTTCTATCCTTAGGCTTCTTTGCAAATTCACAGAGCACCAAGTGCCAATATCATCTGAGAATTCTTTGGTGTCTGCGAGTCCTAATCCAATGAACTTGCAGGTTGCTCTGTCGAGTTATAAAAATCCTGATTCTAAGGAACATTTAACTGCTCTTCTTTTGCCATGCTTACACTTGATGTAGATGAATAGAATTAGGGAAAGAAGCAAAACAAGTATTGAAACTACTCTTGATGACTATTTAAGAAGTCAAGTCCTCGTAAATTCTAATGATAATAGATGAAGGTTGCTAGACACTCCATTTTCATACTTCTGAGGAGGCTGTAAATCATTCTTGGAAACAAAATCATGGTCTTCGAGTTTTGGATAAGTAGGCTCCCAAAACTTTTCCTTTGTGTCTTACAAGTGTGTTTCATAAGACACTTGAAACCAATAATTATCGTGAATATCCTTTAGGCTTATGGCCCAAAATGCATGATTTGAAATTCTGCAGCTATGCTTTTATTTATTTTTTAGTTTAATTCAAGGTTATCTCCATCAGCTTCACTGCAACCTCTTTCCCATCGTAAATTCTTCTGCAAACAGACCCAAGTGTGCTTTGGGCGTGTTGACATTACTTTTGGCGCTTGATTATTTCATTGGCTTCTGAAGTTCATTAATTATCTCAGGTTTGAATCATCTTGAACTTGGCTTCAAAGGAGTAATCTGTTTATCCAAACCTTCAATGATTTCTGTTATCAAAAAATGTGTAAAACTATTACCTAAGAACATAGATCCATATCATGGTGATGCCATTTCATTTTTAATGTGCACTATTTTGGATTTTGCTGTCTGTAGGAATAATACGATGCCACAGAAAATTCAGAGTATATGAGCTTCTCCATTGAAGGCCAACACGAGTTAATATATGGCTTTTAGAATCTATTGCTGCAAATTTTCACATGCAATGCATATCTTTCAACTGACACCTTGGTATTCTGTTTTATTGATCGACATTCTAAAAACTGCTTACTTTATGTCTCTCCTTTCCATCCAACTAAAACCTTTCATGCTAGTTGCTGTTCTTTTTGTTAAATGTGTAGGATGCTTATAGTGCATCAAAACCTCTCATGGATTCGTTTGAAAAGTCCTCAAAAACGCCCCTTGCAAGCTTGAAATTCTCTTTACCTTGTAATCAAGACCAAAATATTCTTGCAAACAAATTCATGAAGGTTTTGCCTCTCACTTAATCGTTGAAAGTGAAACAATTAGCTAGTAGCTTTTATAAACAAATCCAACTCTGGCAATATATCCTTCCCACCTATAGACCTCTTAATTTGACCTTCTTTGGTTCTAGACATTGAATTAATCTGACCATATTACTATTCTTCAACCAGAAAGACTCATCTGTATGTGCCATTATATTTAATTTCTCCACACTTAACTATTTCCTCAATTAGCTTTGGGCTCTTCAAGAGTTTTGGATTCTCTGCAATCTAGTTAATAACAATCTTAACTTTTTCATGGGTTTAAAAACTGAATAGATATAGGCAAGTATATGCCTCAGTGCCAAGGTACTGCAAGAATCTTTTTCCAACAATGGCAGTTTTACCAATAACTATACTTTGCCATAATCAAGAAAAATTCCATATGCAACATGAAGACCTTCCTTTTGCAACTTTAACTGTCGGGACCAACATTCATTGCTATTGACCTCAAAATGCATGTACAGCATATAACAGGTAAGAACAATTCATCAAAGTTCTTCAGGTTGCCTAAACAGAGTTTGATGATCCCAAAGGTACTGGAGCACTTGCCAAGCTATTTCGTAACAATAAAGATGCAGAAATCCTCTTTCAACGGTAGTGGTCATCCCTCAACCATGGCTTTTCAAAAACGACTTGAGAAGTCAGCTTATTCCTGTTCCTGAAAAAACTCAATCTGAACTGCAAAACTGGATGCCAGGAGAAAACAATTCTTAAAATCTTATACCTTTCTGTGTGTACAAACCTTTGATGCCGATAGTCTGCAAAAAAATCAGTCTCTCTGTCTCCTTCAATCGCTAAAGCAACTACAGCTTTCTTTACTCCTTGAACCTTTTCCAAGGCAGATTCCACAGTGCTAGAGCAAGAAGTGCATGTCACTCCTTTTATGCAAAGAGGTCATACAACTATTGCAGATCTCTCATCAACATCATCGTTTATCAGGGTGGCTTCAAAGCCAGCATCTTCAATTGCCTCCCTAATTGATTCCTCCTTGTGTGGAACATGGCTTATCAAATTGCCTTTGTTGAAGAACTCGTTTACCCCCTATCCACTATTCGGAAATAGTCTTTACTGCAATTGCATACTTTACATAAATCATCTGTGCAAATAGTAACTAGTGCACATACGTTGCCTCTGATGCATTCCTGTGACAATTTGCGAATGTGGCTCTTCTCTTTCTCATCCTGGCAGGAAACATTGGGGTCACTTCTGTTAGTCAAGAGGGTATGCAAATTCTGAGGCAGACCCTTGCTCAATCACCAAGTACTCGAGCTTTAAGCATGAGACCCCTCATTTCACTTTTGCAAGTCTGTGTATGCATCTTCTCGAACATTGCTGTTGAGTGAAACCCTAATCTGTAATTAGTTGCAAAACTTTCATGTGCATATAGTACATGATATTCTCCATCTAAGTAGTTTTCATTAAAACTTTCCAGTTGTAGACAATTACATATTCACGCATCATCCACCATTGGCGCCTAAAGATCAAAAGCTTCTCATATAACTAATTTACAAAGTATATGAATCCATATTCTGGAATTTCAAGCTATCTTTTACAAACTTTGGAAAGGGACTCAAGTGAATCCTTTCTGCAAAATTTGCCATTGAAATTTCCTTTCCAAGAATTGTCAAAAGTCCAAATATGCTGTGTTGTCGTTCTCATGGGGAAGATGAGATGCTCTGCATCTGAGACATGGCCACATAAAGAAACTCGTTGCCACCTTTAAACTTGTCTGGCAGAATTAGCTCCTGCACTGTCATTGTAAACCACGACTGGATTGCGGGAGGGGGTGTAAACAACAAGCGGTTTTTAGAGCTGGGGGTCCACAATTCTCCACAGAATGCCACGTAGGGAAATGTGGTTTGATAAAACAGTCAATTGCGGACCCTCCCCTTCGTTAAGTGTCGAACAGCTTGAGGGGTCCACAATTCAACTATGGCCATGGATTTTCCTTGACATCCTTGGATCATTGACACTTGGCGATATCCCTGTTTTCGCTGACAAGGAACATTGGGTTTTGACAAAATGGAAACACATTATATATTTTCATATATGAGAGTATATCCCACATCGTAAATACAAAAGCTTTCAACCCACTTTATATACTCAGGTGCATACGGATGTAACCAACTTGTTGGGCACCCTTTATCTCCTCTCTTGGCTTGGCGCTCTGAGTATTGAGCTTTGACTTGGCTTGTGATTTGACTGCTTGGTGGACTTCGATAACAAATATGGGATAGAATAAGGGCTTGGAGATCAGGCTTTCAAGCGTAGTATTTTGCATTAATTTTATATTTTAAATAAAGTATTTTATAAAAATATAACTATAATTTTATAAAATTGAATTGATTTTTTTTTTTTCTTAAGCTTGGCAGGACTCTCATTTTCGATTTCACATGTCCATTATTCACCCCGCAACTGGGGAAGGTAGTACAAGATTCGAACCCAAGATCTCCGGTTCGGTGAGACTTCATTCCTCGACCATCGCCACTTGAGCTTCCCTAGGCGGACGATTTAAAATTAAAATTATTATTAAAATAACCCAATCAATTTGTATAAAGACCATTTTGCGACCGAATTTCACATATGCCTGAGAGTTTGGGTAGGAAACTGGTTGACACACCATAAAAAAAATTTGTAACATTTTGAAGAGGTCAAAATATGTTACAACAATAAGTATAATATTTCTAACTATTTCTCCTTGGTTTTTATGCATTTCACTGATGCTTGCTTCTTAACAACATTCCTATCCATTTTTTTAAGCATGGACACCCCATCTTATGGATTGGACACGTTTTGGCCAAGGACTCTTTGGGATGACTCTATGATTGTTCAAGTGGTGACAAATTTCGTAAGGCAATTTCATAGGTGGTAGTACACATATCCCAAGGCATTAGTCACATTATTCGAGGCACATTTGGGGAGCTTTTGCATGCATGGGCATCCTCGTTACATGTCAGGTGCTCAACTTGTGTCACTACATCCCTTGTTTTTTCGTCTTGATTTTGTGCACCTCCTATCCTTGCTAAGTAGCCGATGTAACCTTCTTCCTAGAGGTAAAACTATAACATAGTCATTGCAGGATTGTATCTTATTTTGGTATTGAGATTACCATGTTCACATCTTTCTTATCCTTCAACAAGCTCCAACATCAAGACATCTGTTTTGTTCAGTGAATTATAATTATAGTAATTATAACTATTCTTCCTTGGCTTTTTGCGTTTCATTTATGCTTCTTGCTTAACACTACTCTTATGATTTATCTAGCTTGTTAAGCATGGACCCCATTTTATGTATTTGAAACGTTTTGGGTTGGGACAATGGGAGATGATTCTATGATTGTTCATGTGGCATCACATTTCATGGGGCAATTTCATTGTTGACATGGTAGTACACATATGTGACGACATTGGTCACATCATTCAAGGCCCATTTAGGCAAATTTTGCATGCATGGGCATCCTCTTGACATTCCATGTTGAATATCCTTGAACGACCTCCCATTTCATCATCTTTCTAGCTATTTTGCATTGGAATAGAGCTCCAAACCCTTTGCGGACATATCTACTTGCTATTTGTGAACATGTGACTTAATTATTTTTTACTTGGAGAGGGTCATTGTTAAAATTGGCAACCAGGGCAAAACTTCATGTGGGTCATCTTATTCATGCCTGATAATATTTTTATTAAATTCCTCTCGTCGAGAGGCGTAGGATTGATATAAAGCATCCGATTCCGATAAATATTCATGGAGATATGAATTTATTTTGATTATGGAATTATTATCAAGCCGACCTACAACTCAAGTAGGCTCAGAAGCCCAACAATCGCATCTATTCACCCACCAACGTTGTGTATAAATATAAGAGGACTCTTCCTCATTTGGACTCACTCATCTCATCACATCTCTCTCTCTCTAATGCGCAGATATGAGTCTCTTCTCTACTGCACTGAAATGGGTCTCTCTCTCTCACACATGTGAAGTTGGAAGCTGTTGAATTTGAAGCTGCAACTGCAGAAGTAAAGATTGAATTGTGAGGCCTAGAATATCTCCTCTTTGGAACTGCGTTGTAGGTTCATCTGAACCTCCTCTGACAGCCGCAACTTTTGGTGGTGGAATGAAGTCAATCCGATGAACGATTTGCAAGATATCGACTGCCCTAGTTTGAAGCCGGAAACTGCTGAAGCTAACGCTGCAGCTGCAGAAGTAAATATTGACTTGCGAGGCCTAGAATATCTCCTCTTTGGAACTGCATTGTAGGTTCATATGAACCTCCTCTGAAAGCTGCAACTTTTGGTGGTGGAATGAATTCAATCCAATGAACGGTTTGCAAGATATCGACTGCCCTATTTTGAAGCCGGAAACTGCTGAAACTGACGTTGCAACTGCAGAAGTAAAGATTGACTTGCGAGGCCTAGAAGATCTCCTCTTTGGAACTATGTTGTAGATTCATCTGAACCTCCTCTGGAAGCCAAAACTTTTGGTGGTGGAATGAAGTCAATCCGACGGTTGGTTTGTGAGATATCTTCTACCCTAGTTTGATAATGAAGTCGTTAATGCTAACGCTGCTGATCTAGGGTTTGCTACTACTGATATGAATCAGATTTATTGTACTATTTCCCTCTGCTGAATTATTGAAGATAAAAGAATATTTCATCAAAGGGTTTCCCCACACATTGTGGGGTTTGTCCCTGGCTAGCCGCCACATCTTGTGTCTCTTGTCTTGGCTTGTTTTCTATCGATCGTTTAATGTTCTATCTGCACTTTACTTTATATATATGTGATTGCTAATCTGTGGAATATAATAAGAAAAAGAAGTAAATTGTTACAAGCATAGAACATACCACTATCAGAGCTAAGTTGAAGACAAAGCCCGAGCAAGAGCAAGAGCATCATCAAAGAGAAGATTAGCAAGGCTATTCTAAAAGAACTATGGGGTCCTCAACACTCTTTCCTGTTGAAGACAAGCTCTGTGAGAAGCTAACTATCACATATGGAAGATGTCTATTGATATAACCCTTGAGAATCAAGGAGTGTTGGATAATGTGAGAGGCAATATTGTTGAGCCTCCATCAAATGCATCCGCTGCTGTCTGGAATAAATGGAAAAATAGAGAAGTCAAAACAATAGAAAGGACTCACACCGGGACGATGATCAAAATCCCTCTAATGGAAAATCAAAGGAATGACAAATTCAACAGCAAAGGTAAGAGGAGAGCTAGGGATCGAGGAAGAGGACAACCATTCAAGAAGGCTAGAAAGTCCATGATGTATTAAATGCACCTGACCTCAAAAAGAACCTAGTTTCCATCTCGGGAATGGAAGACAAAGGCTACAAGGTTACCTTCAGTGATGGAAAGGTATGTATATGGAAAAATAATGTTAAAAATGGCTTTACTCTTGGGTTTAGTTTTGATTCATTATATCAAGTCGATGGAAGTCTGCTAGGTGTCATGTGTTATGACACATCTCTTTAGTCTAAACTTTGGCATCAGAGGTTTGCCCACATTCATTACAAAGCTCTACCTGATGTAAGACAGATGATAACAGGGATGCCCGAATTCCAAGTAGAGTAAGAAGGTGTATGTCTGGGATGTGCCGAAGGAAAGCTCAAAAGGGGACCATTCCCCTCAAGCCAAAGCAAGACCTCCGATATATTACAGTTGGTTAACTCAGGCATACCTGAGGTTGGCATCAAGAGGGAGACTACTACACCACATACTCCTGGGCAGAATGGTGTGGTGGAAAGGAAGAACCACACGATGATGGAAGCTGTCCTGGCCATGTTACATGATCAAAGACTTCTGAAGTTTCTATGTGCTGAAACTACAAACACTGCCATATATGTACAAATCAATGCCCTCATCAAGAATTGGGTTCGAAGAGTCCTGAAGAAAAGTTCACCGGTATGAAACCTGATGTTTCTCATTTTAGAATTTTTGGAAGCCCTGTATATATTCATGTGCCGAAAGAGAAAAGAAATAAATTGGGTGCATTTGGAAAGAAGGGAATTTTCATGGGCTATGGTGAAAATACTAAAGG
>APFE030559143.1:6653-27960 GCA_000404065.3 Pinus taeda
GCAAATGCTAAAGGAAAAGCAATAGCATCTACTTTTTCAGAAGATTTGACAGATGCTCAGGACCCAGCAGCAGATATCGATGAAGAATATAACCGGCTGATAGAACGCCACTACCAAAAGATACTTGATGAGTACGAACCAGCACATGATTCTTCCGATCATGATAATGACTATGATTCCGATAGAAGTCCGATGGGACCCTAGTAGAATTTTTAGCTAGCATTGTGATAATATGGTCACATGTCGTAGCTAAATTATTGTACTAGAAAGATTGAGTAGACACCGTCAGTGAAAGAAATACCAATAGGAACCTAAATTATTTCTACTTTTGTGTCATGTCTTAGCTAAGCTTAGATTCACTAGAAAGACTATAAAATGAGAGATCAGCAGAAGTTCAAGGCATCGCTTGACAGAGAACTCTGAGATCTCGTATTGTTATAAGCTTTGTGTATTTCTGCTTTTTTTTATTAATATCGGAGCCTACTAGGCTGCCTATCTGAGGATAGTTCTTTTAATCCAAAAGAACTTTGAGTTGTAAGGCGAAGGCGTTTGAAGACGCGAGGAGAGAGGTCATAGTTGCACATGCATGCTCGGTTGAGGAAAAGTAATCTGCCCCAGATTTGCTGGTTGATGGTTTTCGACTTTGATTCGAAGTAAGTTTTAATACCAAGGCTTTCTTTCCATTGCTCGCATTTTCTCTCTGTTTCTCGATCACCCATATTTCTGTGAGCATTTTAATACCAAGGCTTTCTTTCTATTGCTCGCATTTTCTCTCTGTTTCTCGATCACCCAACGTGCAGCACCACTTTCAGGTCCCTTTTGGAGGCCTTCCCAACATCCACATTGGAAATATATTCAAGTCTACTTTCCAAAAAAAATTGGAATTTCTTCATTTGAAGCTCATTTCACCCCTCAAAAGTTGATTCTCCCAAGATTGCTTCTATGTGTCCAAAAAGTAGCAAAAAGGTCATTTTTGGGGTGTTTTTTGACTTTTTGGTAGACCAGTTCTACCTCAAAAACTTATAAAATGCATAGTGTGCATGTACTCATTGCTCTAAATCCAAAAATGCAATCCATTTTTCCATTGGGTGCCCCTAGGAAAACCACAGCGCCAGTGGCGTTGCGCGTAGAGCCAGATTTTTTGTCTTTAAAATTTTCAAAATTTGCTAAAAACAAAAACTCCTCCAAACTTGGTCAAAATTGGTGAGTAGCACCATCATCAAGCATTTTGATGAGCCAGGGAAGCTTCAACGAGCAACCTAAGCCTATCCTCCTCCTTTTTACCTTTTAGAGCCCGTCTTAGCCTTGCTTTCATCTGTTTGACCTTTATATTGCAAATTTTGTTTCGAGTCTTGTAATGGTAGGCCATGTGCCTGATGATCTGGTTGTCCTTATTGGCCCTTTGCAGCAGCCTTTCTAAGTGCAAATTGACTCTTTCAAGCCAAATTTCTCTATCGCCCTCAATTTCCTTCTCAATTGGAGTCAAAGTGATCGGTGCTTCTTCCTCTTGCCTTGCTGATTTACCCTTGTCACTTTGTCTTTTTGTCTTGAGAAGTTCCAACTCCATGAGGACTTGCTTATCACTCAACTGCTTTTTCTCTTGTTCCAAATATGTGATGACATACTTGGCTCTCTCCAAACTTTCCATCAATTCTTGGATTTGAGCCTCTTTCTCCTGTATGATGATGTTTTGTATTGTTGCTTCATCTTGAGCCACTAAGCCAATTGTCTCTATGCCATGATGAATATAATGTTGTTCTAGCTCATCATGCTCCGTCAAATCAAGGTCTCTTTCCTTCTCATCATCAAGATCTTCCACCTACATCTTTTCTTTCCCTTTGTGCAGTTGTTGCACCTGTTACTTCTATGTTGATGAAGAAGGAAAAGCTACTTCCACACCCTGTGGAGCAAGCATTTTCCTATGAGTTGATGAAGAAGGCAAGGTCCCTTCCACACCAAGTGGAGCAAACACTTGCCTATCAGCTGCAAACAATTTTCTTGTGCCCCTCTGGTATGTCTTGTAGGTCTCAGACACCTCAATGGTTCTAGTTTCTTTGGCCTTCTCATCTTTCTTCACTTAAGCACTGCTAGAAGCTCCTCCTGATTCTTGAGACACTGGTGGAGGAATTTGAGGACCCCTAAAGATGTCATGAGCAATAAATGTCTCCCAGGAGATGTTTAGGAGATTAACATGATGAAGCAAAATTATCTTGATCAATGAATAGTGGTAGAGACTACTCATGTACTGAGGGTATGGCTTTTTCTGTACAAAGTAGGCCATCTTCTCTATATTCCTGAACAAGAAATAAAGGAGGTTTAGCATCCTCACCTTGGTAAAATGCATGAGAAGCCTGATGTGATAGGTGTAAAATCTAGAAAATCTTCCCTCAAAAGTGAAATATTTCATGATGATTTTCATCATGGGGGCATACTTGTCTTCAAGGAACATGAAAGGAAAAAGCCTCTTTGCTTCATTTCTGTACCTATATTTGATGTAGGGCTCATAATAGTGTTCATTTAGGTCTTGTGCCTTATGCCATTTCTCTCCCACATTTGGAATTCTGGTTGCATTCGCAATGATGGAGGGTGAAACCGTGAATGTCACCCCAGCAAGAGTCACCTTGTTGTCACGAAGATTGGCTACAAAAATCCTGGTGAGCTCTGGATAGTTTTGAACTCTCTCCACCTGCTCACAGAACTCATAACGCCCTAGGTGCCTGAAACTAGTGACAGCTAAATGAGAGGCCTGTAACTCTCTAAGGTTTGATGGTTCTTCCCTGATAATCTTGCCCCACTTATGTGGTTTTCTCTGATGCTGAGGTCTACCTACTGAACTGTTGTTGCCATTGTTTTCCTCCTCCTCATAATCTCTATCTTCTTTGTCCATATTTGCCAATTTTTCTTTTTAGGTTGTGTACTCCTAGAAAAGGGGTGGAGGCGGTGAGTAAGGGTGATTAGGAATAAGGGAAGAGGAAGTAATATTGTGAGGTATTTAGTGGACTAGGTAAACATGAAAATGAGTGGGAGGGTATGAACCATGAAAATTAGGGAGAGGGGCTAGGGTTTTAGGGTATTGCTTTGGGGATGAAGGAAAAAGGGATATGGCGTGATATGGAGGAGGGGTTTAGGTTTTTAGGGATAAGTGATGGGAGGAATAGTAAGGGTTAGAGTTTTAAGACCTAAATAGAGGAGATTATAGGGTTTCACATTTAGCATAGAAAATTAACCTCAAATGCATTAATTGAAAGCCAATGATGAAGTTTAGGGACAACACTTACTTGTTTGAGGGGGGAAAAGACAAATTTGGTGTTTTTTGGGTTGCAGGAGGTCATTTTGGCCCTTGCTGGCCCTACACGCAGAGCCTCCTATAGGTGCACATCTCCTTTCTCTATGCATAGCACCATTGTTTTTTGCACAGGGAAAACTGACCTACGCACAACGCTCTGGCCTCTATGCACAGCGCCACCACAATTGTTTTCTTCAACTTGTAGGTTGATTTTGACTGCCTTCCTGGTGTCCAAATTGAGCCCATGATAGCCCGTTGGAAATTTATTCCTGTCTACTTTCCCGAAAATCTTGAATTTTTCAATTTGGAGCTAATTTTCCCTATAAAAAACTCAATCTCTGAAGACTGGTCAAAATGTGCAGAATGACGCCACCAAAATGCAGAGTATTGTTGCAGTCAACTTTTGAAGATCTTCCTCAACTCCAAATTGATCTCATGATATCTCATTGGAAATCTCTTTGTGTCTATCTATCATTTGACTCATCAAGAAAGTCTTTTGGACATTCCATCTAGGAAAAATTTTCTTTTCCCAAGGTCATTCCAGAAGTGCATCAACTCTCCTAAGGCAAATGATGTTTTGGACATTTCTCCCAAACCATGAGACCTGTGTAAAAAATGAAGGAGGTTTTCTTATTTGGTCTATTATAGACAACAACCTCTCTCACTTTTGTAAAATTCATATTTTCTTGGTGATAAACATCATTTGAATAAAAACTATCCCGATATGTGGAAGAGGGGATTTAAAGAAATGAAGGGAAATGAAGGGGATGAGGGGCTTCTAAATTCTTGAGGAAATTTTGGGAAGTAGGAGGGATGTTAGGAAGCAGGGGAAAGTGAAATTTCAAGGATTGATTGAGGGGAAGGAGTCCAAAAGGGAAAAACATAGGCCTAACCTAGAGAAGTGTCAAATTGTAGCAATAGGCTGGGGTTTGTGGGAAAATGATGAATGTGAGGGATATCAGTGATGGGAAGTGTTTAAGAAGGTATATTAAGGATATGGGAAGGTGTATTAGCATTAGGATACAAGTTTTGTTGATGATTTGACCATCTAAGAAAAATTACCTTGAAAACCCTAGGGGAGGGAAATGAGCCTTACCTAAGCACAACTGAAGCACAAACAAGGTGTAAAATGACCCATTAGAACTTGAAATAATGATGAAAAATCTTTGAATGATGGTACACTCAGCTGAATGGTGACATGGACCAATACTTGGAAAACTTTGGAAGGAGTGAAAACAATCCTAGACCTAATACCTAGTGATCAAATTTTACTTGAAGACTCACTGAAATGACAAAAGTTTGACTTTGACACTCCAAGACCACTTTATAAGAGCATATTTGATCACTGGTGGAAGTATGCAGATACTGACACTAACAATGTGCACGATCACAACATCACCATTGAATACCATCTCTAGGATGGGTTAATCTACAAGTTGGATAATCTTTGTGTTCATAAAGGTGAGCAGTTACAACTGATTAGAGAGGTTCATATCTCCAAGGTTGCAATTCACTTTGGTGTAGGGAAGACTATGGCTAACTTGCAAGGATATGTGTGTTATCCCAAGATGTAAGAGAAGGTAGTTAGGTTCATAAGAAGATGCATGTTTTGTTGTACCAACAAGCCTAGAAATAGGAGACAACATATATATAATCCCTTACATGTACCTAGTCGTCTTTAAGAAAGCATTTAAAAGGACTTTATGGGAGGTTTACCAACAACCAGGAAGGGACATGACTACCTGTTTGTGGTAGTTGAAAGGTTCATCAAGATGTGTGTTCTAATGCCCTATAAAAATACCATCAACAGACAAGAAGTAGCAAACTTTTTCTTTGGAAATGTCTGTGTGCACTTTGGGTTACCAAGGAGCATCATTTCAAACAAGGATACAAGATTCATATGTGCATTTTGGACTACATTGTGGGATAGATGGAAACAAAATTGAAGAGATCTATAACATTCCATCCATAGACAAATGGGTAGACAAAAGTAGTTAATAGGAATTTGGTGCATATTTTAAGGGGATACTGTTAGGGTCCTATAAATATAGTGATCAAGGTATGATTATCTAGCTATTTATCCTGAGGGATTTTGTAACTTATTTTTTACTTTAGTTGTTTTTATCCTTCTAAAAAGAAAAAATAAGAAAAAAATGAATAGAAAAGAAAAAAATGAAAAAAGAAAAAAGATGATAAAACAAAAATATGTGAAAAAATGAATTAAAATAAAAAATCCCCAAAGGGAGAACTAGTAAAAATGTAGCCTTAAGTTTTATATTATGGTTAATTTTGATTAATTAGTGAAAGACTTAATTTTAAAGTTGTAAATAAAACAAATGTGACATTATGTTTGTTTCGATAAAGCACTCGTGTGATTGAATGGACGAGATCGTCCTTGCCCAGATCAACGGCGGAGGACGATGTTTTCCCCCCCTCCCCCCCTGAGCTTTCAGAACTTAACAAGGGGGGTATGAAATATGGTTTTGTGGAAACCACTGAAACCCATGTGGTGGCTCCACTGTGACTTTGGGGTCATCTCCTCCTTTACCGCTTACCATTTGGACCCCCACACATCCCCCCCTGAAAACCACCACCCACTCCTGCCTCCTCCCGCTCCATTCATGGCACACCACCTATCATCCACTCATATGTGCAGTCACATTACAGTTCGTCGTTGAATATTCCCGCCAACATTCATATGGATGTTGGCCATTAATGACTCATGCCAGTGTTTAGATATTTTAATGAAACACTCCAAAAGATGGTAATGTTTATGTTAATCATTCCCCTTATTACTTAATAAATCTCTTCATTGCCTTGCATTAGTTCCTTTTGCCATTCGTTTGATCTGTGCAGGTTTTGACCCGAAGATTTTCAAGTGCACCAGATCTCTCTACAGTAGCATTCCCATTCTATAATTGATCAATTACAGTCTGGTATCACTATTTCATAGATAGGCTGAATGTTTCCATATTTCAGGGTTTGATCGACCATCGATCATTGTAAGGATCGATGGCGATCCAATCATGAACCAAAGATATTGAGTTAATTGTGATGTCATGTATAGACAGATTTTGATGGCATAATTGTGTTTTAACACAGAAATCCATTGAGGGCGAGCGAGATTAAGTTAAGGAGGAAGCGGGCAAGAATGCATAGGAGTTGTTGGATCGATATGATCAACGGACACGATCATATTGCAAAGACAGAGGAATTGATATTGCATTAGTGGTTTTATATACAAAAGTGGTATATCGAGTGAGGAAAAGGTGGTAAGTGGTAATATTGCATGACCGCCCGATTCCATTAGCCAAGTGACACATAGCACGCTGAGGAGAGAGATGAAACCGCTTTTCGGATGGTTATTATCCATGCTATTTGTCCACCTGAAATTATTGTGGACCGTTGGATCCACTAAGTGTAGATCAACGACGAAGGATTGTTTGATCTGTGATCGGAGATCCAAAGTGATTGTGATATGAGATTTAATCATAACCGTTGGATCGAGTGCCAGATTGACGGTCTAGATATGATCGTTGATCACATTATGGGAAGGTCAAGGGCTGGTGGACGAGGGAATGTCAATGTGTCAATATGTGATTACGCGATATCGCCGATAGGTGATATAGCACTGATCAGAGATCAGAGGTATCAGCATTTCGAAGATCGGAGCAACGCTGTCAAAAAGCTAGAAGGCGCAGGCCCAAAGATATTTATAAATGCGGGCTTATAGATTTTGAAGTCCAGCCCAAGGGTTCAAGTGGGGCTTTCCGTGTATTTCCCGTGTATCCTGTGTATTCCGATAAATGAATGGTCCCGAGTTTTTTAAAGGAAAATCCGATAAAGTGCTGTATGGTCCCGGTTTAAAGGTTTAAAGCCGATAAATGCTTTCGATAGGTTAGTGGGCCATAACCCACAAGCCTCAGGATCGAATTTTGTAAATGAAAGGGGATTTGGATATACCCCAAAATCTCCTTTCATCATTTGGTATCAGAGCATGGAAAGGATTTCTTGCGAGAAGGAGAAAGAGTGCAAGCAGAAAGAGAAGGAGGTACAGTTGATAAATATGGAGAGTTTGTGGTCTTACTATCGTACAGATAGTGGCAGCGGAAGGTGAGAAGACTTGTAGCAACCTAGAGAAAGGTGTGCTCAATTGGTTCCAGAGGAGAGAACCAGAAGGATGCCAAAAGACTAAATCTTAGAGGAGAAATCTTGGTGAGGTATCATGTAGTAGAGGAATACTATTACTGCAGAGGTTGGTTGCAGCTCACAGAAGATCATGAAGGCAGTTCTACTGAGAAGTGCATAGAATTAATAAGGACAAGGAGAAGAGTATGACTAGGATGTCATAAATTTTTGTGCCTTAGGAGTCTGATGCAATAGCATCTGGCACTCTTCATTAAAGAAGGAATCCAAAGTGGAGCAAGGAGGACGATGTGTACCATCAAAGCTAAACATGGGACAAATCTGTTTAAAACAGAGTAAATGATGGAATGGATTGTCTCTTGAAGACTTTATTAAATGTAATCTGCCACATATGTATGCATGTAGAGTGAATTAGGGACAATGGAGTGATTCATGGAGAGGATTTGATCAGATCCTTTCAGTGATCCTATCCAATATGTTTTATAAATGATGAACGTGCATATTCAATAGAGACAGAGACAGAGAGTAACAAATAGAATTGTGTAAGCATACAGTATTCACAATGTAGTCAAGAGGAGAGATTCTTCCTAAAGCTGGAATGCCTTAGCTTGTAGTCATGTTGTGTTTAATGAAATAGTGTGTTCAGTGTTGAATTGTGTGCCTGTGTATTATTGTATAGATAGCTATGTGTATTTCATAGATAGGCTGAATGTTTGTGTATTGCGGGGTTGGATCGACCATAGATCACTGTAAGGATCGATGGTGATCCAATCATGAACCAAATATATCAAGTTAATTGTGATGTCGTGTATAGACAGAGTTTGATGGTAGAATTGTGTTTTAACATAGAAATCAATCGAAGGCGAGCGAGATTAAGTTAAGGAGGAATTGGGCAAGAATGCACAGGAGTCGTTGGATCAATATGATCAACAGATAGGATCATATCGCAGAGACAGAGGAATTGATATTGTGTGACCACCCGATTCCATTAGCCAAGTGACACGTAGCACATCGAGGAGAGAGAGAAAACCGCTTTTTGGGCGAGTATTCTTCGTGCTATTTGTCCACCCAAAATTATTGTGGACCATTGGATCCACTAAGTGTAGATCAATGACAGAGGATTGTTTGATCGGTGATCGAAGATCCAAAGTGATTGTGATATGCGATTTAATCATAACCGTCAAATCGAGTGCCAGATCGACGATGCAGATATGATCGCTGATCACATTTCGGGAAGGTTAAGGGCTGGTGGATGGAGGAATGCCAATGTGCCAATATGCGATTATGCGATATCGCCGATAGGTAATATAGCACCGATCAGATATCAGAGGTATTGGCGTTTCGGATATCAGAGCAGCGTTGTGGAAAGGCTAGAAGGCGCGGACCCGAAGATATTTATAGATGCAAGCTTATAGATTTTGAAGTCTGGCCCAAGGGTTCAAGCAGGGTTTTCTGTGTATTTCATGTGTATCCTGTGTATTACAATAAATGAATGGTCTCAGGTTTTTTAAAGGAAAATCTGATAAAGTGTTATATGGTTCGGTTTAAACGTTTAAAGCCGATAAACGCTTTTGATAGATTTGTGGGCCATAAACCACAGGCCTTAGGATCGAATTTTGTAAATGAAAGGGGATTTGGCTATACCCCAAAATATCCTTTCATCAGAATTCTCTAAATTGTAAGCATCGCTAAACAAAATTCATTCATAGTTTAATATGGAAAGGATGACATCCTTAGCTAAATACACTAGAATTAAAGCCCTTGAATATTTGGTAATTAAACTAGGATATTATCCTAGTGACATCAAAGCAGCTGAGAGGATGATTAAGAGTAAGAATGTTGATATTCAATCTCTCGGAAAATAGCTCAAGATTCCAACCACAGAGCACCCACAAGTTAAAGATATTACTGAGTTGGAAGTAGAGAAGGAAAATTTGTTCAAGTTGATAGTTGAACAAGATGTGCAAATTCGGAAAATGGAGATAGATATGGAGTTTCTTTTGAAAGAGAAAGAACGATTGGTAGTTGTAGGTACATCAGCACAACAAACAGTAGCAACAACCTCAATAGAAGTAACAAGATAAAACATTGCAGTCTCCTCTGAAAAATTAGTGAAAGCTCTGGGAGATTTATCATTGACCAACCAAGAAAATGAAAGATTGTTAGCATTATTGAAAAGAATAGAGGAAAATAAGATCAAAGCTGAAAATGCATATTTAGCAGAAGTGTAGAAAAATTTCAAGCTTACCTAACAACTTGGAAAGTATGAAAATCAGTCATTAACAGCACAAATGTTGGCAGAGGCTAAGTAAATCATATGGCATAATATTAATGCAAATATCATAGAGTTGTGGCCATCATTACAAATTATATTTGAGCAGGAGGAACTGGTACAAATGTTAAAGCAGCATTTGAACAAACAAAGGTTGAAATTAAACACAGGCTTGCAGAAGCGCATAGAATTATCAAGGTGTTGAACTCCAAGACTAAGGACGAGCTCGAAGAACTTCAAATTCAAGACAAAACAAGCATAGTCATGGAAGTGAAAAGAGTTCTAACAAAGAAGACCTTGATGATATAGCTTGAAAATAATTGGAAATAGTTAGAACTACAAGTAAATAAATTTAACAGAAAATTTAATTTGTTGCAGGAGAAAGGGCTTCCACCTTTGAGAGATTCTAATGGAAAATTGATTACATTAGAGAACTACTAGGACCAGTTGTGTAATATAGTTATAGATACATCCAAATTCAGCAAAGTGAAAGGAATAATAAATGGATAATCTTTCATGGAAGGAATATAATAGGACCTCTTCATTCGGCCATGATATGTTTCTCAATAAACCAACTTTTCAAACATACACAGAAGTGGATGAAAGATTTTGAAATATGGTAAATTTCTCTATTCCTAGTGAAGAGAGATGGGATAAACTATTGGAGCTCATTGAGTAAAATCAAACAGAAATCCTACAAATTAGGAGTAATCAAACAAAAGAAGAATAAATATAGCTATAGTCATCAATAACACTCCTCAAAGTGTGAACAGAACATTCGAATTAGTCCAGGATTGTTATCATTTAGTTCAATTTTTGAAATATCTACATCTTCTGGTAGATATTATTTTGTAATAAATTTTATTTGAAGTCTGAATTAGTTCGACACAAAATCTATAAGTATTTTGTAAAAATAATTATAAAGGGTTGATTGTGGAGAAAAGAAGATCTTTATTCAATTGTAAACTATGGAATTTTCATTTAAAGTAATCAAATCAGAAATATAGAGGCAGTATTGTAGCAAGATTATTATGTCAGAGAAATGGTGATGTTTCTCTCTTTGTAAAATGTTTCTTCTTTCAAGTTATCACATGAATTTTCTTTCTTGATTGTTAAAAGAAGATTACGAGCTGAATTTACTTATAGTACTCTACTCTGGCTTGTTTAAACAATCTAAATGTTTTCCTTCTAAAAATTAAATACAAAATTCATCTGTGTATGCTTTATATTTAATTAATCGTCAACTTATATTCATCTTATCCATACCACACATAATTCATGAGATCGAGGATTTTTCCTACCTCGCCCTGTTTAAGCTACTTTGTTTATTTGTGATTTATTATTGAAAATTGCTATGACTCCATGCCCAATGGAATTTTCTTTCATTTTCCAACCACACTATAAAAACCTATCTTTGACATTTATACCTATCCTAAGATCTAAAAAGAAAATAAAAATCATATAGAGAAAGCCCTCTCTGAAGCTGGAAGGGCCAGATCCTAGCTTTAAAATTGGTTTGTGGTTACCTTTGCAGTTTCCTCTTCAGCCTAGGAAAACTATAGAGTGTTAACATTATGGCAACCATACTGGGTAAAAAATCTACATATTCCATGGTAAACATTGATTTCAATGGCTTAAACATATTTCATGTGGGTGACAGTGAGGAAGAAATCATTAGGCTGGATTTTTCACCCAAAAGTTGTGTTTAAAATTAGTTTTGACAAGTTCCCTTCGAAACCTGGCTTCTAGAAAGATCCACACAAGATCACACCCCAAATCTTGACCCTCCTAAATTTGTAATCCTAAGAAGATGATTAGGAAAAATAAGTTTGAAGAAGGCCAAGCAAGTAATAGCCCTATCAAGAGATCTCAAACCATTCCTAAAAGTATTATAATAGTTGAGGACACTAGATTTGATCTACCTTTTGAACACAACCTTTTTAGATCTAAATATGAAAAATTTCTTTCTGAAACAATCCTTGATAAATCTAAATTAATATCACTTGTCCCTACACAAAAAATTGGTATTTCAAAGTCTGACAGAGATATTTTACAACGGTTTCCTCTTCAACCTAGGAAAACTACAGAGTTTCACAAACTTGAGGATTTAGTTCATCAATTGAATAAGGAAGTAGAACAATCATACACATTTTAGCAAACTACTACTACATCTTATGTTCCTTCCTTTACTATTCCTTTGATACCTTCTCATTGCTCTGCTCCTATTACTTCTATTGTATATACTTCTTGCTTTACAACAACTCAGCAGATTGTAGTTCCCTCATTTCTGCCACCCTCATCATCAAGCACTGTAGTTAGTACATCTTGATCTCATACCACAATCATGGTAGCTTGATATGCCCCACTGGTTCTGTAGGTGCGCTTGAATGTCATTCCACAGAACTATGGAAAGTGCATACCTCAATTTGATGGTACTAGAGGAATTACTGCACAACAACATGTAGACAAAATGAATGATTTTACAAACCTTGAAGAGGTAGATGATGATGATGTGAACTGAGGCTTTTTTCCCAAAGGCTAGCAGGGGAATTTAGGGAGTGGTATAGAGGGTTGGAAATAGGCAGTATCACTAATTTACAAAAATTTCATCAAGTTTTCCTTTCTCGATTGGAAGTAAATAAGAATCCACTTCAAATTCTTGCAGAATATGAAAGTTTGAGAAGAGAACTGGGTGAATTAGTTCAAGACAACTCAAGTATATTCAACAATACTTTTAACTCTATTTCATAATAAATAAATCCCCCACTAGGATTGGCCTTACTTCAAAATCCAAATGGTTTTGATGTCAACATGTCCTATCAGTTGAGAGAAATAAATCCAACTACTTTAGAGGAGATGCAAATGAATGTTATTAGTGTAGAGGCCAATCTATTGGCCAAGAAAGCTAAGTTGAGGTCTGAGAAGAGATTAAATATTAAAGAAGAGCCCTCTTCGTCATCATATGTAAAATTGGACAAGTGGGTTAAAACTATGGAGAGAATGATGGAGAGAATGACTTTGACAGATAGAGCTGCACCAAAAGAACCACAAGGGGGTCCTTAGATCAAGAATCCAAATTTCAGAAGTTAGTAGCCCCAAATCAAGCAAAGAGAACCAAGAAACTCAGTAGATCAACAGCAAATCAGGCCTCCTTTCTGGCAGAATTATGTAGAAGAAGAACAAGAAGCAACATAAGAGGAAGAAGAAGATCAAATTAATCTTTTGGGGGAGGGAGAAGTAGGCAACATTTTCTTGACAAAGGAAGAACAATATTATTTTCTCATAATCACAACAAGAAGTCATGCCTGCAGAGTTTGAATACTATAATAAGGGTTATCAGAATTCCATTATGGAGGTTCACAAGCAATATAATTTGAGAAATAAGAAAACTGCAGCAAATCCTCCTATGAAAATCTAGGTTGATACAACTTCTACAAGTCAAACAAAGGTTGGTCCTCCTAAGGAAGCTCCTTAAAAGAAAGATACCACTGTTAAGGAGGTAGAAAAATCTCAATCATATTTTA
The DNA here is from genome assembly GCA_000404065.3 of Pinus taeda. Classification (NCBI taxonomy): domain Eukaryota; kingdom Viridiplantae; phylum Streptophyta; class Pinopsida; order Pinales; family Pinaceae; genus Pinus; species Pinus taeda. The sequence continues at coordinate 19,882 of APFE030559143.1, forward strand.
ATCTTGAAAATGAAATGTCAAAAATTAAAGTTTATGTTCCATTAGTTGAATTAATTAAAAATGATGCATATAAATCCCAAATTTTGAAGGCATTGAAGGTGGAGGAAGTATCAGACACAGTGAATTTAAGTGATGATCGTCTGGAGTTACTTTTTGGTCTGGAGGTTGAAGGAGAAAGTTATCAGGAAGGTAATGTACCACCATTCTATATCAGCCTTAATATTCATGATTTTATTTTGGACAATGACATGTTAGATTCGGGTGCTTCACACAACTTAATTCCTAAAGTGGTCATGGAAAAGTTTGGGTTGGATATAACCAGACCATACAAATATTTGTTTTCTTTTGACTCCAGTATAGTAAAGTGTCATGGTTGGATAAAGGATTTATCTGTCACTCTTACACAAATTCCATCCAAAAGTCAGGTCATGGATTTGGTTGTGATTAACATCCCACCAAAGTATGGTATGTTTTTATCTAAGTATTAGGGTGCAAAATTGAAGGGCTCGCTGTAAATGGACATGTCATATGCCACTATCTCGGTATTTGGACAGCCAAGCAAGTTGTATAGGGAAACTCTCATGAAATACATGGTAAGTAGTCAATATAAACCAAATAATTATCTTGTTTATTTCTATACATTCGTACATGGATTCATTTATAGTGTATAATGATATATGTTTCGAGGATGAGGTTCAAATTATGGATATCAAATCAGAAAAATAAAAAGGTGTGATATCGAAGACTAAAAACAAAAAATGATAATGATGAAGGCCTTTTGCATATGGATTTTGATGAGGTAGTCAGCAAGGAAGGAGTTGGGGTTGGTGTATGGATTTTAGACACAAAATATGGTAGGTCAAAGAAGTATTCCTAAATGTACCAACAATGTTGCCAAATATGAGGCACTTATTTTGGGTTTGCAACTATTGAAAAGATCAGGAGCCAAGAGGATTTCAATCCATGGAGATTTATACCTCATCATTAATCAAATTAAAGGCAAGTAAACTCTAGGTTGAGGGCATACAGGAATGTTGTTTTATATTTTTTGCAGTGATTTCCAAAGCATTAGTTGTCTTTGATTCCTATATATCAAAATTTGTTTGTTTATGCATTGGCTACCTCAACAAGTACATGTAAGATTACTTTCCACCCAAATAAGAAATATGATATTGAGGTAAAACATAGGCCTGTTGTTCTGGATAAAGTAAGGTACTAGCAAGTGTTTGACAATGAAAAACATTTAGATAATTTTTTTTCAATTAAAGGGGGAGTTTGAAAATTTTCATATTGATGTAGAAAATAGTGTTGATGATAATAGGTAGGAAACTATTCAGAATCAGATCAGTGAGAACTCCGACGAAAATGAAACAAAGCTTGAAATCATGTAGTTAAAGGAAAATGTGATACCAAGAGGTTTGGTACCACTTGAAGAATTATTTGATTTCAATGATGTCGCTCCAAAGCGCAAAATGCAACCAACTAGAACTGAAGTTGAGGATTGTAACATAGGGACTAAAGAAAAACCAAATATTGTGAATCTTTATAAGAACCTACCTCTGGAAGAGAAGAAAAAATACATTGTTTTGTTGAGAGAATACTCGATGTTTTTTCATGGGGATATGAGGATTTGAAGGCCTATGACAAGAGTATCATTCATCATACTATTCATATCAAAGAAGATCATAAACCTTTCAAGCAACTAAGGAGAGTGAATCTTGCTCTATTTCCCTTAACTGAGAAAGAGTTAAGGGAGCTTTCTGATGCCAATATTATTGTACCTTTGAGATTTTCTAAATGGTTACCAAATATAGTACCATTGAGGAAAAATACTTGAGAAACAAGGTTATGTCTAGATTTTTGGAACCTCAATAAGGTTTCTCTCAAAGATAATTACCCCTTATCGAAGATGGATCAAATTTTGCACCAGGTAGTTGGTTCTAGAAGAATTTATTTACTTGATGGTTTCTCTAGTTACAACCATATTTTAGTGCATCCAAATCATCAAGACAAAACAGCCTTCACAACACCATGGGGAACGTTCATGTATGTGAAGATGCCTTTCGGGCTTATGAATGTGAGGGGGAATTTTCAGAGAGCGATGGATATTTCTTTTGCAAATGAAAAGGAGAGATTTATTGTGATATATCTCGATGACATCACTGTGTTTTCTAAAATTCATGAAGGTCATTTGTTTCATTTAAAAATTGTCTTTGAGAAATGTAGAAAAATTGGTATTTCTTTGAATCCTAAAAAGTGTCTTTTTGGTCTAGAAGAAGGTAAACCGCTAGCTCATATCATTTCAAAGGATGGCATAAAATTGACCCAAACATAATTGAAGCAATCATGAAAATTTATTATCCAAGGAACAAAAAGGAAGTGCAGTATTTTGTTGGAAAAATTAATTTTCTGAGGAGGTTTACTCCGAATTTGGCTGAAATTTTAAGAGCTATCCCCAATATGTTGAGAAAGGACAGTGAGATCAAGTGGACCGCTAAAGAAAAAATATATTTCAATGAGGTAAAATCAGCTTTAACCCGTGCACCCATTTTGGCTAGTCTTGACTACACCAAAGATTTCATGATTTTTCGTTTGCCTCGGAGCACACTATTACAACAATATTAATGTAGAAAAATCAAGAGAATCATGAGCAACCCATAAATTTTTTCAGTAGGGATTTAAGAGTTTCTTCTTTGAAATATAATATTATGGAAAACATTCTTTTTCCTTGGTGAAGACCTTAGAGGAACTCAGAGTGTATATATTACATTCCCACATAATTTCTTTTGTTCCAAATGTTGTAGTAAAGGATATCCTCACTCGGACTAATCCAGAAGGAAAGAGAGGTAAGTGGGTAGATGTTATTTTGGAATATGGTATTGAAATTAGGCCCACAAAACTTATTAAAGTTTGTGGATTAGCCAAATTGATGGTTGAATCAAATTTTCATGCATTAGATATAAATTTCATTACTACTCAAGACAGTGAAGAACAAGTGGTCCAGCAGGTATCAGAAAGGTTTATTTATTCCCCTTGGTATATAGATATCATCTATGTTCTACAACATTTACAAGCTCCACCTTCTTTGACTAAAACAAAGGCGAGGTTTCTTAAATTAAAGGTTGATAAATTCTATATTCTAGATCAATATTTGTATTGGAAAGATGTAGTTGGAATATCACTAAATTGTTTACTAGAGGATGAAGTAGATAAGATAATGGAAGAGTTTCATAAAGGTGATTGTGGAGGCCATATTTCTTGGAACACTACATAAAATAAGTTCCTGGGAGTAGGATTATATTAGCCTTCATTCTTCAGTGATGTCCATAAAAGGGTCTCTAGTTTCTATCAGTGCCAAATCTTTGAAGGGAAATAGAAGCTTTTACCTTTGCCTCTAAAGCCTATTTTAGTATAATACCTTTTCAATATTGGGGATTGGACTTCATGGGGGAAATTCATCCAAGTTCTTTAGCTCATCACAAGTGGATTCTAACAACCACAGATTACTTCACCAAATGGATAGAAGAAATTCCAACTAGGCAGGCCATAGACTCAGTAATTATCCAATTCACGGAAGGTAATATTCTTTCTAGGTTTGGATGTCTTCATAAAATCATCACTAATAATGTTGTTGCATTTAAATCTAAAAATATGATTGATTTTTGCAATAAATATCATATAGTGCTTGGACATTCTATTGCTTATTATCCACGATGCAATGGCTTAGTGGAGTCTTCTAACAAGAGTTTAGTTAATATCATTAAAAAATTGTTATAGGAGAAAAAAAAGTCTTGGCACAAAAAGTTGATAAATGATATATGGGATGATAGGGTAAATACTAAGAAGTCAATTGGAATGTCAACTTTCCAATTGGTTTATGGATTTGATGCAGTTTTCCACACTTCCCTAGGAATTCTAGTGTTGAAATTATTGTAAGAAGGAGAAGTAGAACCAAATGATGTACAAAGAAGGATCAATCAAATGATACAATTGCAGCAAAATAGAGAAGAATCTACAACAACACTCAGCTAATCTAGGATAATATCAAAAGGATTCATGAAAGGAGCATGAAATCTTATGATATTTAGCTTGATGACTTTGTGTTAAAATGGGACGTCAAAAATGAGGAAAAGGGAAAACGTGGAAAATTTAATAGTTTGTGGAAGGGGGATGTTAATGGAAAGTTAGTCAAACATTATTTTACCTAAGATTCAGCTGGTTTCAAAAGCATCACTATATATACCTTTTTATTTTTTTCAAATACTGCAGATGTGGGTGACTACCATTAGAAATTGAAGCCCGAAGTGAAGGCCCTGAGTTTCTAATGAGTTTATGCCATATGTAATAGAGTTTGTCATTCAAGTCAGTTTTAGTTGGTTAAGAGTTAAATGAGAACCCAATGGATAAGGCTACTAGTCTACGGTGTTCTTGGCACCTCACAGGGAGGATGCCATCCCCATTGGTGGAACTATTAGGGCCCTATAAATATAATGATCAAGGTATGATTATCTAGCTATTTATCCTAAGGGATGTTGTAAATTATTTTTTACTTTAGTTATTTTTATCCTTCTGAAAAGAAAAAAATAAGAAAAAGCTGAAAAAAGAAAAAATGAAAAGGGGATAAAAAAAAAATATGCTAAAAATGAATAATAATAATAATAATAATAAACCAAAGGGTGTGCTAGTTAAAATGCCCACTTAAGTTTTATATTATGGTTAATTTTGATTAATCAGTGAAAGACTTTATTTAAATTTGTAAATAAAATAGATGTGACATTTGTTCTGTTTCGATAAAGTGCTTTTATGATTGAATGGACGAGATCATCCCAGCCTAGATCAATGGCGGAGGACGATGTCCTCCCCCCCTCCCCCTGAGATTTCAAAACTTAATGGGGGGGGGGGGGGGGGGGTCTAAAATATGGTTTTGTGTGTAAACCAATGAAACCCACGTGGTGGCTCCATAGTGACCTCGGGGGCCTCCTTTATTGCTTACCATTTGTACCCGCCCAAAAACCATCGCTCACTCCTACTCCATTCAAGGCACAACAACTGTCATCCACTCATCTGCCTACGTCACATTACCATTTGTAGTTGAATCTTCCCGCCAACATTTAATTCTTTTATTGAAATGCTCAAAAAAATGGTAATGTTTCTATTAATCATTCACCTTCTTAATTAATAAAGTTCTTCTTTGCCCTACATTAGTCCTTTTTTCCATTTGTTTGATCTGTGAAGGTTTTGACCCGAATATTTTCAAGTGTACCAAAGCTCTCTACAGCAGCATTCCCCTTCTATAATGATTCAATTGCAGTCTGGTAACATGATTTCCTTAGCCTCCATTGTAGTCAAATATGTCATCTCACAAAGGCAAAGCCAGTCTAGTCGTAGAAAACCCTCTATTCCCCCCTATAATAATCTTAGATGAACTTCCCTTGGTCAACACAAAGTATAAAATATCTGAGACCCAATGTGAGTTCGACTTATACGAGCTCCACAACTGGGAAAATAAAAAATTCTTAGATAACAGTGATGAGTTGAGTATCTGGGATTCATTCTTACCTCAATTCATTTTTCCCCAAACTCATGTCTTCCAAGAATTTGTTACATGGTGTCATCTTAGGTATCTCCCTAACCAGCAGGTTGTAATTACCAAAACTAATGAAACCTTATTCGCAATTACACCAAAATTTATATGCCAAGCTCTTCAGATTAATACTTAAGCTCCCTTACATCCATTTTCCATGGATTCACTCATGGAAATATACCATAAGCTTACTTTCTCTCAACGAGCCCATATTTTTAGTCTTTTCTGCCTAAAAATTTTGAGTTACCCAGAACTAATCCACCATATTTTGCTTCTATTTTCACTTAATCTCAAGGAAAGTTATTTCTATGGTTACTTACCTATTAGGTTATCCCACAAATCAATGGGTAGATGAATTAATGATAGGATTTTTGTCAATTTTCTCAATGGGTCATAAGCCATCAGTCATTTTCAACTATATTCAATACCTATCAAATGTTATCCATGATCAGTTTCTGAAGTTTACTTTTGAAGGTGCATTCAAACACTAGTCAATATTTGTATATTTGATGTTTTTCTATCAAGCAGACAAGTTCAAATTTCAGTTGCTAAATTTGGATTTACAGGAAGACCACTATCAGTCATTCACTGGAATTCCTTGGTGAGAAAGAATTTAGAGGAATATTCATTTAGTAATTTTGTAGAGCAGTTTTTGCATGTATCCTTATGTATTCTTAGTAGCAATGTTATACCAAGTATTTCACCAGAAATAAAAAGATTTTTACATCTTACAGAACAAGCCAAGGTCTGAGAGTGGTATCTTTACCAGAATTATATAGAAATTCAAATCTATGGATGTGAACTCCCTCCCTACAAGTTGCCATATTTTGTACCAGTGGGAATATTTTCCTTGGAATATATTAGGCAAATGTTGAATATGGATGGCATGCATTTTGTGTTAAGAAAGCAGAAGGCACATTTTAAACTGAAGGCACACATTGGTCCTTACATTGCCAACACCAAAGCAGCAACAAAGGAAGCATATGAGTTACTAAAGAAGATGAAATTCAAATTGAGTTTCACATGGTCATATGATCCAGCATGGATAATTTCAAAATTAATATCTGAGCATAAGAGAACACCTTATGTACATACACCTAGGCTAGAAATTGACAAATATGCTAATCAAGAGGAGCGAATAGAGAATACACTACAAGAGGCTGAAGAGAAAATTTTCAATCAGACATCTCTAAAAACTCCTATCTCAAAAGAAAAAGAAGCTAAGAGACCTAGGTAGAATATGTCTCCTATAGACACAGGTGCATATTTTCTTGTTTTCAAAAGAAGAAAGAAGAAAAATGCATAGGAAGAATCATCAAAAGAGAAAGGCTCCTAGGAGCAATCTACAATTTTTTTGACAAGTCTTCCCACTACTTATTTTTCACATATTGAGGATACAACAACAACCCCAGTGTCTTCTACATCCCAAATTGAAACACACCAAAACATTTTTTCTAGGTACAGAGGCATCAAGAGGAAAAATGAAGCTTTGAAAGTCAATGTATTTAGAATTCTGGAAGCAGTGTTCTACCACTCTGCATAGACTGTTGTCTACACTAGACACAGAAAAGGGACAGTTCCAAATGGATTTCTTAGAACCTAAAGTTCCAGCTCCTCAAACTATAGAAGATTACAAATCATTTGTCTTTTCTTTTGACACCAAGAAAATCCATGCCATTGATCGGATCGACTTGCATAAACAAGTTGGTGAGATGGTATATTCAACACTAACAAGTTTAGTCATGCCAATCTATAAATTGCAAGCCTCATTGAACAACATTCATTTAGACTTGAAGATGGAAAGGATGTCATCTTTGGCTAATGACACTAGAATTAAATCCCTTGAAGATTTGGTAATTAAACTAGGATATGGTCCCAGTGACATCAAAGTAGTCGAACAAAATGTTGAAATTGAACATAAAATGTTGAACAAAATGTGAAAATTCATAAAATGGAGACATATATGGATTTTCTTTTGAAAGAGAAAGAAAATTTGGCAGTTGTAGGTACATCAAGACAGGAAACAGTAGCAACAACCTCAACAGAAGTAACAGGATCAAACACTGCAGACTTCTCTGAACAGTTAGTGAAAGATCTGGGAGATTTATCATTGACCAACCAAGTAAATGAAAGATTGTTAGCATTATTGAAAAGAATGGAGGAAAATAAGATCAAATCTAACAATGCATATTTAGCGAAACTGCAGAAATATTTCAAGCTTACTTAACAACTTGGAAAGTATGAAAATTAGTCATTAACAGCACAAATGTTGGTATAGGCTAAGAAAAGCATATGGAATAATATTAATGCAAATATCAAAGAGTTGTGGTCATCATTCTAGATTATATTTGAGTAGGAGGAACTAGTATAGGATGTAAAAGCAACATTTAAACAAAAAAATGTTGAAATTGAACACAGGCTCGCAGAAGCACACAAAATTATCAAGGTGTTGAACTCCAAGACTAAGGATAAGCTTGAAGAACTTCAAATTCAAG
>APFE030559149.1:7883-24652 GCA_000404065.3 Pinus taeda
TTTTTGAGTGTTCGTAAATATAAGGTGACTTATGGAGTAAATATAAAAAAATATTTTATTTGTTTACCATACCTCTCGTTTATTTATTTTTTTTATTAATTTACCATAACTCTTTTACAAATATGGTATTTGGCCCATAGGATTCACTTGAATAAAACCTCTTTTTTTAGCCTTCATAAATAGAAAGAGGGTTATGGGCTAAATATAAAAAGAGGTTTTATTTATTTACCATACCTCCACTTTATTTATATTTTCATTTGTTTACACCCTTGCATGTATATAAGGTGGACTTATGGAGTAAATATAAAAAATGTTTTATTTATTTACCATACCTCTCATTTATTTATATTTTTATTAATTTACCATACCTCTTTTATAAATATGGTATTTGGCCATAGGATTCACTTAAATAAAACCTATTCTTGAAAATGGGCGAATGGATTCACTTAAATAAAACCTATTCTTGAAAATGGGCAAATGGAAGGTTGTAACTCCTAATTTCAAGGGCTAAATTTACCTTTTTTACCCTCTCCCTTAAAATAAGGTGGGCTATTTGAGGCGATTTGTAAAAATGTACTATGATACAAAATATTCGCCCACTAAAAATTTAAAAACCCTTAATTTCGCCAAAGGGCGAACATTCGCCCCTAAAATTTTCCATGCTTAGAATTTTCTCAGAGCACTCTAGCTTTGGAGCAAGGAAGGAAAAGCAAGAAAAATGGAAGGAAGGAAAGCAAGGATGAAGCAAGGAAGAGCAGTATTATGAAGCTTCAGCGGGAATACTTGCAGGTAACATATTACATGTGTGTTTTCCCACCTCCTTTTGACATGCATGGCTTTGAATGTTGGTGTATGGTTCTCTTATTTTCAGTGGCATGTTTTTTCACATTTATGACAATGCTTTTCAACCTAGCTTTGCATTTTTATGGATTCCATGGTGTGTTGGGATGTTGATTTCAGTGTTGAGTTTTGGAATTACTAGATGTATTTTAGAATTCAGGGCAAAGGTGGTCTCATGGTTCATTCCCAATGGCTTATGAATCCCTTGGCCAGTTTTGGTTAGATACATGGTAAAACTTGAGGGAGGTGTCTAAGTTTATGGCCTAGTGATCCAAAATTGGATTAAAGTAAATCTTGGAAGACAATGATACATAAAATTCCTCAAGGATAGTGATGGATTCTAGATGGCATTCCAAGTTTGACTTAGTTTTGTGATTGGAGCATCAGTTTTGGTGTGATTGCAGATGGGTGAGGGTCTAGGTGGTTTAATCTCTAGATTCCCTTAGTTATTTTTGGATTGGTTTTTCCATGAGATCCCACATTCATTCTTGGAATATGGCATGAGGGTGACTCGCTGAAAGAACTATTTGGTTCAGCCATGTCTACGGTCGAGTGGTACATGGAAGTCCCAAACATGGTTGGATTTTCCTATGGTTAATAAATTCTAAGTTCTCTTCCTTTTGTAATTATTTATATGTGGATTTAATGCTTTTTATCTCACTCTTATTTTCATGGTTTTATATTGGTTATAAGCATGGTTAAGTGGGTGTTTATTTCATCTATTTACTTGTAATTGTTACAATCATGGATGAAATACCTAATTGATGTTATAGCAATTCAAAGGAGAAGGTGGTGACCCTTCTTGTCATGTCCCATATGAGTTTCCAGCTATTCATGCTCTATCTTGTATATCTAACCTCTAGATTTCATTGATGCCAAGTGTTTGACAGAATGTCAGTCCTAGTTGGGGATGGTCAAGCCTATTCTTGGGTTAGTTTTTGGTTTATTATCTTTATCATCATTTGTTTAATGGATTCCAGAAGTTACAAAAAGTTCTTGGTAGTGGCCGAAATTCTAGGCTTCAAAAGTGCCTTAAATCCCAAGGAATTTGGGACAAGTCTAACGGAAATGGTCCCTGGATGCAAGTATGTAGGATTGTGGGAGCATCAAGAGCTCTCTCGACACTAGCATGCACATATCATGGGAGTGACCAAAGGTCTAATAGAATATAAAATCAGTGGTACCTAAGGGCATGGAACCTTTGTGGTTAGGATGGCTCCTAGGAGTGTTGTTTTGTGAAAGGTATGTTTGATGGGTTTTTGTTGATTCCACTTCCTTAAAGATACATAGGAGGTTGAATCATATCACAGTAGCCTCTCGTCACATGCTTACCCCAGTTGGATGGTTACTTGGGTAGATATGGGAGGAGGGTGTTACAGATTGTGTGTATGTTTGGGGGGTGAGATAGAGAGGTAAAGAAGGAGAGACAATGGGAGATAGAGATATAGGTGGAGGGGGAAAGGATGTGTTTACACTGAAATCAATGCACACTATTAATCTAATTACTTTGAAATTAATGTACATCATACATCTACTTGCATCAAATAAAAAATCAACATCTACATTGAAATAAATGCATCTAATGCAAACAATAAAAGAGGACTAGAAATCAACATCTACACTAAAATCAATGCATCTAGTGAAAACAATAAACTAGGATTAGAAATCAATATCTACAATGAAACCGATGCATCCAATGCAAGTAATAAAATAGGAGTAGAAATCAACATATACACTGGAATCAATACATCTAGTGTATGGTATTAAATAGGATTAGAAATCGGCATCTACATTTAAATTAATGCATCTACTGCAAGCGATCAAATAGGATTAGAAATCAATCTCTACACTGAAATAAATGCATCGAGTGTAAGCAATCAATAGGAGTAGAAATCAACACCTACACTGAAATCAATGCATCTAGTGTAATTTATTAAATAGGATTATAAATCAACATCTACACTGAAATGAATGCATCTAGTGCAAGTGATCAAATAGGATTATAAATCAATGACTACACTAAAATTAATGCATCTATTTGAGTGAAAAACAAAAATATTCATGACTTTCTGGATCTAACTTCTATGTCTGTATTTGTCTCTGTGTGTGTCTTTATTCTTCCCGCTCTCTTAACCTTCCATCTTGTATCTATCTCCCTCCCTCTCTCCTTCTCTCTCTACCCCTCCCACTCTCCCCCATCTCTCCCTCCCCCTTTCTCTATCTTTTTCTTCTTCCCTCCCTTCCCCTCCCCTCCCATCTATATTTATACCTCCCTCAACCTCTCCTTATTTGTCTCTTTATCTCAGCCCTCTAAACACATGCCACTCTCCCTTTCTCTCTCTCACTTAATATTTATCTCTCTTCCTCCCTCCCTATCTTTTTCTCTTTCTTCTTCCCTCTTGTCCCCTCCATCTATATCTCTATCTCAAAGCATACACACTCTCTCTCCATCTCTCTCTCTCTCTCTCTGTGTCTCTCCCCTCTTCCCTCTTTTCCCCCTCCATCTATAACTCTATCTCCCATTGTCAATCTATCTCAGCCCTTAAACATATCTCCCCCTCTCTCTCTCTCTCTCTCTCTCTCTCTCTCTCTCTCTCTCTCTCTCTCTCCATCTTCTAACCTCTCTACCCACTCCATCTATATCTCTATCTCCCCTTGTCTTTCCTTCTCACCCTCAAAACATACACACTCTCTCAACATATCTATATATATCTCTTTCCCTCCCTCTTCCTCTCCCTCTCTCTCTTTCCCTTCTCTCTCTCTCTCTTCCCCTTGTCTCCCTCTCTCTCTCTCCTCTCTTGCTCTCATCTCTCCCTCATCGTGTCTCCATCTCTCCCTTGTGACTCCCTATTCATCTCCACCTTTATCTCTCTATTGCTTTCTTACCCTCCCAAACCCATATATCTTTGCCCCTCTCTCCTCTCTTAATTCCTCTCTCTCTTCCTTCCTCTCTCTTCCTTTCTCTCCCACACCCCGCTATCTCTCCCCTCCATTACACACTCTCTCTCTCCACCCTCCAAATATGTCACTATCTCCATCTCCCTCTCCTTCTCACTAGCTCCCTCTCTCCCTCTCATATCTATGTCTCCTTGTCTCTCTCTTCCCCTTCTTTCCCTATCTCTATCCTCTCCTTGTCTCTCTCTTCCTCTCCTCTTTCCCTCATTGTATCTTTATCTCTCCCTTTTCACTCCCTCTCTCTCTCCACCTCTATCTCTCGATATATTTATTCTTCCCTCCCTATTTCCCACTCCAAATTCATCTCTCTCTCCCTCCCTCTCTCCTCCTCTCTCTCCCCTCCTCTCTCTCTCTCTTCCTTCATATGTCTCCCTATGTCTCCCACCTCTATGTCTCTCTTCGCCCACTATCTTTCCCCTCCATATCACTTTCTCCCTTAGATATGATCACATTATATTATATTTAAGAAATTATATCAATTAAAAAAAATAGTTGGCTGTAAAATATTAAACATATATCTTGGATCTATAGTGTCAAAGAATATACAATAATAAAAAACTTAAAATAATCATGCACTATCTTTCCTCTATCATTGTCAGTTACTTTGTTTTCTCCCTCGCTTGTACCTTCATTAAGTGGACATGGTCTTCTTCATAATATTATTTATTATTATAAATTTACTTATGTATATAAAATATTCTCATTTTTAATTTTTAAAATCCGCGATTAAATCTCCATGAGAATATTTTAAGTGTCATAGGAATCGAGGATTTGATATACATAAAAAGTATTATAACCCTTTTTCTTTTAGATTTAATTCAAAAATGTTATAAAATTAAATTAAAATAAAGTATTTGTAAAATATTTTGATTTTGAGTTATGGTTTTTCGACATGTGGTATTGATAAGCCTTGATGTTGGCCCACAGAATTTTAACAAAATAATTAAAAGCTTAGATCTATAACATAAGAATCAAAATCCTAGATGGCCCCTAGCATTGATAAACCATGGTATTAGACCATGACATTATGATTTTCTTCCCTCCTCTTAAGATCTCCCTCCCTCTATCTTTCTCATCTAGGTATTGGCCCATGGTATTGTAAAACTTTTATTTAGAAGTTGATAATATCCATGGTAAATATTCATCATGATTAAAAATCTTGTTATATTGTAAATATTACATTTTTATCCACTTATTAATTAAATTTAAATGTGGTTATGGAATCATTATTTTAATTTATAGGGTAAAATGGATGTTAATTTATATGTTATATTTTTAATGTGATATGCATATTTATGATGTAAGGTGTTTCTCTTTGAAAACAACTCCCTAGATTCCAACGTGTACTGCACCATTTGCCCCATGTTAGATGATTGAAAATTTTAAGGCCCTTGGTTTAATAGTTAATACAAAAGAATCCTGATAGTTAGGTTTCGACAGGGCTTTCAACTTTAGTTTGAGGATATAGAGTAAGGAAACCCGAATCCTTCATTCATGCAATCTTGTTTCCTTATGCGCGGCGCCCTGCAACTTCTGCAATTCTCAAGTTACAACACTTAACAAGCACTCTTAATAGGTACTTGGGGCAGTGTGGGTGTTTTTCATTGCATTGATTTACACTAGATATAGATTCATAGAAACCCACTAATTATGTTTCTAACCTTTTAATCCAATCTAGTTATTGGTATTTGTGGTTTGATAAACCCATGTTTTTGTTTTTTCAATGAAGGTTTATTACATATTGGGCGATAATCCTCTCAAGATTTCATACATGGTTGGATATGGTTCCACCATCCCAAAAATATTCATCACAAAGGCTCTTGGTTCCCAGCATCCAAAACGTATTCATCACAGAGGATCTTCTCTTTCTTGCAAGGCAAATCATCCTCAGCCCATTGCATGCAATGCAAGTTTTCAATATCTGTATAGAAATGCGCCCAATCCCAACATCTTGGTGGGAGCTATAGTGGGAGACCCAAACATCATGGATTGATTTCCTAAAAAAAGGATATCCATATAGAATATATTATATCTAGGAGTTTTTGCAATTGTGTGGAATAGTTTGATGTCACAGTAAGGTCAAAAAAAGTGTCATTTAATTATAGGGAAGTTACTGCAAAGGGAAAATTTCATATGAAAAATTAAGTTCTTACTGTATTAGCATTATCCTAGCTTGCAATTCATCTAATATGGCAAATAATGTCAAATTCAATATAAGTGTATTGATCATACAATGAAGAAAAATGGAGTGTTGTGATAATGTCTACCTTGATTGAAATATGTCAAAATCCTCACTTGATCCTTTCTTGATATATGCTGACCAACAAAACCTATTTAACAATCAATTGCTTTAAAAATTATAAAATCATTCATGGTGCTTGGTTGCTAAAATTAACAAGTCAATTTCTGTGAAGATCATGAAAGTTCCCATGGATAATCAAAATCATGATGTCATTATTGTGATGAAAAGATCATTCTACAACACAGGGTCATGGAAGTAGCAATATCTCTTTTAGTGTCTTTGTTGAGTTAAAAGGGGACAAAGTGTCTCAAGAGGTACAAACCACTTTGCACTTCCAGTTTTCATTATTTTTTTTTTTATTTTGCAGGTGGACTTGCTTGGAGGATACTATGATGTAGGAGAGAACATTAAATTTGGGTTTCCAATGGCATTCACCACAATGATGCACTTATTTTGCATCTTATGGCTAGAATATATTCAATGTTCAAACTTGTTCCAGGCATGGGATCCCAACACTGATCACAAATGCTAGGAAAGGCTAAAAGATATAGACACAAATCACATTGTTTATAAAATTGATAGCCAACATCGTGGTTCAGATGTTGTTGCTGAAACAACTACATCACTTGTAGCTGCATCCCTTGTATTTTGTAAATTTGATCCTTCATATTCCAAATGACTTATTCATACTACCATTAGTGTAAGTACTAAAACGGTTACTTCTTTTAAGTTTACATTGTAGGTATTCACTGTAAATTGCCACAACTAACCTTGTTTCCTTGGGATTCTCAAGTATTTAATTTTGTTGATAAGAACATATGAGCTTATAGTGACTCACTTAGATATGGAGTCTATCTATTCTATTGCTCATACTCTAGATAAGAGGTATTTTTAAATATAATGTCAAATTTTGAGTTGATTCTTAGCCTGCTAGATGACGTTGGAAGATTTATGACTAACTTGCTTTTGGGATCATCTCAGGATGAAGTACTCTAGGGAGCTGCTTGGCTGCATAAAACAACACACAATCCAACTTATCAAAATTACATTCAATCAAAAGGTTGGTCATTAGAATTTGATGAATCATACAATATATTTGGGTGAGAGAATAAACGTTCAGGTGTTTAAGTCCTCCTATCAAAGGTATAACAACAATTGTTTTGTTGGGTAGTGATTTAATGATTGTTAGCATATTCTTATATACTCATTGGGTTTAAATTTGATTTTGTATCTAGTGGATTTGAATTTGTGAGCTATTGCATGGATTGAATGTGTGTAGGAGTTCTTTCTATGAAAAGTGAAGTCTCTTCATGACTACAAAGGACATGTTGACAATTATATCTACTCTCTTCTCCCTAGAGTATCTCAAATGCACCCAATCCCAAAATCTTGGTAGGAGCCATGGTGGGAGGCCCAGACAACATACGTCGATTTCCTAATGACCAAAATGTTATGATAAAATTATACTATATAGAGCTATCAACAATCTAAGCACCTAAAGTCCAAGTTCCATGAAGATTCCCATAACTATATAGATGCTCTCTCCAAAGCCATACTTTTCTATCAAGGCCAACGCTTGGGCAAGCTCCTTGGTAGTCAATGTATGAATAGGATAAGAGAGTATGCTCTCTCAGATGGGTTTTCTCAGCATGCATGCAATCATTCCTTTCATGTGTTATACTACTAATGCCATCTTTTCTTCATGTTTTTTATAGTATTCCCTCTAGGCCATGGTATATAGATGCATACATGCTTACATTTTAAGAATTTCTTTGGTTTATTGGATTTTCCTAGTGTGAGCTAAAAGAAGAAAGTATTCTATCTTCGTCCCATAAACTTTGGGAGAAAGATTCCATTTCATTTCAGTAATGCTTTGGATTTTTGGTGTTTGAAATTGATTTTCACTAGTCCCACCCGTGTTGTGTCATATCCTTAATATCCGCAATGTGGATAAGTGTTTACATTCTTCTTTGCCTTAGAAATAGGACCAGGTTGAATTAGAACTTATTTTTTAGTAAGGAGCCAAAGAGATTCAAAAACTCAAGCTTGGTGTTTATAGACAGTTGGTTTTATTTCAATTCTCATTGTTGTAGAGTTTGTTTTTTCATCCATTGGATTGTGAAATCTAACATTCAGAAGAGATATATTTCTCGTACTTCCTTGGATTTTACTATAGTTATGCCAATATGTTGCTACTTTGGAGTATTTAATGTGTCATATGTTTTATGGCAGACTCTTTCATACGAATAACTGGAAAGATTTCCCATGCAATTTTTGTAATAAGGGATTTATAACTATCACTAATCACAAGATATTCAATCCATTTGTGCTTAATCTGATAAAATGGTTAACCTATAAGATGCTAATCTACTTGTCATTTTAACTCACAGCTCACAGTTAACAAGCAAATATATCCATATGGCATATATCATATCTAGGATTTTGTTGCAATTGTGTGGAATAATTTTGATATCAGAGTCAGGTCACAAAAAGTGTCATTTAATTACAGGGAAGTTACTGCAAAGGGAAATTTCATATGCGCAAATTATGTTCTTATTTTACTATCATTATCCTAGCGTGCAATTCATTTAATATGAAAAATAATGTCAAACGCAATACAAATGTGTTGATCATATAGTGAAGAAAAATGGAGTGTTGTGAGAATGTCTACCTTGATTGATATAAGCTAACTAGAAAAACCTATTTAAAAGTCAACCATTTTAAAAATTATAAACTCGTTCCTGGTTCTTGGTTGCTAAAAGTAACAATTCAATTCCTATGAAGATCATGAAATTTTCCATGGATAATCAAAATCATGTTGTCATTGTTGTAGTGAAAAGAGCATTCTATGACACAAGGTGGTGGAAGTAGCAGTCTCTCTTTTGGTGTCTTTATTAAGTGTAAAAAGGGATAAAATGTCTCAAGAGGTTGAAACTACTCTTCACTTCTAGTTTTCATTATTTCATTTTTATTTTGTAGGTGGACTTGGTTGGAAGATACTATGATGCAGGAGAGAACATTAAATTTGCGTTTCCAATGGAATTCACCACAATGATGCACACTTTTTGCATTGTATGGCTAAAATCTATTCAATGTTCAAATTTGTGTCAAGTAGGGGATCCCAATACTAATCACAAATGTTGGGAAAGGATAGAAGATATGGCCAGAGCTCACATTGTTTATAAAATTGATAGCCAACATCCCGATTCAGATGTTGTTGTTGAAACAACTGCATCACTTGCAGCTACATCCCTTGTGTCTCGCAAATCTGATCCTTCATATTCCAAATGACTTATTCATACTTCCATGAGGGTAAGTACTAAAATGGTTACCTCTTTTAATTTTACATGATAGGCATTCATTGTAAATCCCCACAACTGACCTTATTCCCTTCGGATTCTCAAGTATTTGATTTTGCTAATAATCAAAGAGGAGCTTATTGTGACTCACTTAGATCTGGTGTTTGTCCACTCTATTGCTCATACTCTGCTTATGAGGTACTGTTAAATATAATGTCAAATTTGGAGCTGATTCTTAGCCTGCCAGATGAGGTTGGAAGTTTTATGACTGACTTGCTTTTGGGATCATCTGAGGATGAACTACTCTGCGGAGATTCTTGGATGCATAAGGAAAAATGTATCTCAACTTATCTAAATTACATTCAATCAAAAGGCCAGTCATTAGGTGCTAATGAATCGAACAATATATTTGGGTGGGACAATAAACATGTAGGTGCTCGCGTCCTCTTATGAGAGGTATAACAACATCTATTTTTTTTTTTTTTGTTGGGTAGGGATTTAGTGATTATTAGCACATTCGTAAATACTCACTTGGTTTCAATTTGATTCTATACATACTGGGTTTTTAAATTTGTGAGGTATTGCATGGTTTGAATGTGTGCAGGAGTTCTTCCTACGAAAAGTGAAGTGTCTTCATGACTACAAAGGACATGCTGATAATTATATTTTATCTCTTCTCCCTGGAGTATCTCAAATGAACTCAATCCCAACATCTTGGAGGGATATTTGGTGGGGGCCTGGACAACATGGATCGATTTCCTATTGATCGAAAAGATTATGAGAAAATTATACTATAGAGAGATATCAACACTCCAAGCACCCAAAGCGCAATTTCCATGGAGCTTCCCATAACTATAGAGATGCACTCTTCAAAGATATACTTTTATATGATGACCAAATACTCAACGTATGACTTGGAGAAGAGACTCTGTTGCATCAAATGGTTTTTCTCAGCATGTATGTAGTCATTCCCTTCATGTGTTATACTACTAGTTCCATATTTTCTTCATGTTTTTAATACTATTCCCTATAGGCCATGGTATATAGATGCATACAGAATTAAGTTTTGGCAAGTTCTTTGGTTTATTGGATTTTCTTAGTGTCACTAAAATATGAAACTATTCTATTTTCATCCCATACATCTTCAGGGGAAAGGTTCCATTTCATTTCAGTAATGCTTTGGATTTTTGGTGTTTGGAATTGATTTGCATTAGTCCTACCCGTGTTGTGTTCTATCCTAAATATTCGCAATGTGGATACGTGTTTGTATTCTTCTTTTCCTTTGAAAGAGGACAAGGTTGAACTAGAGCTTATTTCTTAGTAAGGAGCCAAAGAGATTCAAAAACTCGAGTTGGGTGTTTATAGACAGTTGGTTTATTTCATTTCTCATTGATGTAGAGTTTGTTTTTTCATGCATTGGATTGTGAAATCTAACATTCAAAAGAGACATCTTGCTTGTACTTCCTTGGACTTACCTATAATCTTATTAACAAGTCAATTCATGTGAAGATCATGAAATTTTCCATGGATAATCATAATCATGTTGTCATTGCCGTGGTCAGAAGAGAATTCTACAGCATAGTGTGGTGGAAGCAACAATTTCTCAAAGAAGAAAGTATTCTTTCCACGTCCCATAAAAATTCAGGGGAAATATTCTATTTCATTTCACTAATTCTTTGGAGTTTTGGTGTTTAGAATTGATTCACATTAGTCCCACCTGTGTTGTGTTCTATCCTTAATATTCACAATGTGGATAAGCGTTTGTATTCTTCTTTGCCTTAGAAATAGGACCAGGTTGAACTATAACTTTTTTTAGTAAGGAGCCAAAGAGATTCAAAAACTCGAGCTAGGTGTTTATAGACAATTGGTTTTATTTCAGTTCTCATTGTTGTAGAGTTTGTTTTTTCATGCATTGGACTATGATATCTAACCTTCACAAGAGACATCTTGGTTGTACTTCCTCAGACTTCCCTATAGTTATGCCAATGTGTTTCTCCTTTGGAGTATTTATGTATTGTATGTTCTATGAAAAAATCTTTCATAGGGATAGCTAGAAGGATTTCCCATGCACTTTTGTAATAAGGAATTCAGAATTGTCATTATTAGGTTAAGTGAAACTAAGGAGATCTAGTCACAAGATATTCAATCCATTTGTTTTGAATATAGTAAAATGGTTAACCTATCAGTTGTTGATCTACTTGTCATTTTAAGTCACAACTCAAAGTTAACAAACAAAGATATCCATATGGCATATATTATATCTAGGAGTTTGTTGCAATTGTGTGGAATAGTTTTGATGTCGAACTCAAGTAAAAAAAAGTGTCATTTAATTACAGGGAAGTTACTATAAAGGGAAAATTTTATATGCACAAATTAGGTTCTTATTGGTATTAGCATTATCCTAGCTTAAAACTCATTTAATATGGAAAATAATGTCAAATTCATTATAGGTGTTTTGAAAATATAGTGAAGAAAAATGGAGTGTTGTGAGAATGTCTACCATGATTGAAATATGTCCAACTCCTCACCTAATCCTTTCTTGATATAAGCTCACTAGAAAAACCTATTTAAATATCAAACGTTTTAAAAATTATAAACTCGTTCATGGTGCTTGGTTTCTAAAATTAACAAGTCAATTCCTATGAAGATCATGAAATTTTCCAGGGATAATCAGAATGATGCTTTCATTGTGTGGTGAGAAGAGCATTCTACAACACAGGGTGGTGGAAGTAGCAGTCTCTCTTTTGGTTCCTTTATTAAGTGTAAAAAGGGAAAAAATGTCTCAAGAGGTTCAAACCAATTTGTTCTTCCAGTTTTCCTTATTTCATTTTTTATTTTGCAGGTGGACTTGGTTGGAGGATGCTATGATGCAAGAGTGAACATTAAATTTGGGTTTCCAATGGCATTCACCACAATGATGCACTTGTTTTGCATCTTATGGCTCAAATCTATTCAATGTTAAAACTTGTGTGAGGCATGGGATCCCAACATTGATCATGAATGCTAAGAAAGGTCGGAAGATACGGACACATCTCACATTGTTTATCGAATTGACAGCTAACATCTTGGTTCAAATGTTGCTACTAAAACAACTGCATCACTTGTAGCTGAATACCTTATGTTTCGAAAATCTCATCCTTCATATTCTAAACAAGTTACTCATACTGCCATGAGGGTAAGTAATAAAATGGTTACCTCTTTTAAGTTTACATTGTAGGCATTCACTCTAAATCCCCATAGCTTACCTTGTTGCCTTGGGATACTTAGGTATTTGATTTTGTTGATAAGCACAGAGGAGCTTATAGTGACTCACTTAGATCTCAAGTTTGTCCATTCTATTGATCATAATCTAGACATGAGGTACTGTTAAATATATTGTCAAATTTTGTGTTGATTCTTAGCCTCCCTAATGAGGTTAGAAGATTTATGATTGACTTTATTTTGGGATCATCTCAAGATGATCTAGTTTGGGGAGATGCTTGGTTGTATAAGGAAACATGCAACCCAACTTATCTAAATTACATTAAATCAAAAGGCAAGTCATTAGGTGCTGATCAATCAGAAAATATATTTGGGTGGGATAATAAACATGCAGTTGCTCGAGTCCTCCTATCAAAGGTATGATAACATCTATATTTTTTTTTTGGATAGTGATTTAGTGATTGTTAGCACATTCTTATATACTCACTAGGTTTCAATTTGATTATGTGCCTACTAGGTTTGAATCTGTGGTATATTGCATGGTTTGAATGTGTGCAATAGTTATTGCTACTAAAAGTGAAGTCTCTTCATGACTATAAAAGTACATATTGACAATTATATCTGCTACCTTGGTGGGAGGCTTGGACAACATGGATTGATTTCCTGATGACCAAAATGATTACGAGAAAATTATACTAGAAAGAGATATCAACACTCCAAGCACCCAAATCCCTAGTTCCATGGAGCTTCCCATAATTATAGAGATGCTCTCTCCAAAGCCATACTTTTCTATGAAGGCCAACAATCAAGAAAGCTCCCTTGCAGTCAACTTATGACTTCGAGAAGAGACTCTACTCTATCATATGGGTTTTCTCAGCATGTATGCATGGTATAGGAATAAGTACCCTAGGGCTTTAGGTTGAAACCCCAACAGAGCAAGAGAAAAATATAGTAAGAAACACTCATACAACTCAGGCAACATGCTTATATAAACAAACTATGCAATAACGACCATACCCAGATGTCCTTCATTTGGGTAGTTCTAGAAGGGTTCAAACCCTCTGCAACTCCTAATGATCTTTGAATCTGAAAATCAACCAATCTGAACATACATAGCAACATATAGATAAAGCATTTTAATGAAATCAACTTTATATCATATAAGCACGATGGTTAGTTATACATCAAAATGGCTTTCATACATGAATTACAACAGTATATGATGCTTAAACAAAGTTAATCTCAGGAAAAAGATATTGTTTCTTTTTATTGTAGAAATATATAACCAACATGGAGAGAATTCACCTAAGTCTTCTTCTTCCGGCTTCAAACGGAACCGTCCTCTAGATCTATCTAGTCCCAGTCTTCAATAGCCTCCTTCCATAATCAATACCATGATATCTTAAGCAAGTGGGAGAATTTCAACACTCAAGGAAACAAGGGTTTCCTAAACTTGGGGAAGTGCTTGAAGCACAAGGATACCCCAGACTCGGTTAGGGGATAATCTCAGTATAGTAATTCTATCTCTTCTCCTCCTTAAAGCCTTCCTATAGAAGTCTATTTATACTTCTCCCAATTAGTTTTTTAGTTGGGAAATAGTTGGGCCATGGGCACTAGGAGGTAATCAACAGGTAAAACCTATGAACTCCACCCATAGTTAAGGAAATTTAATTTTTTTAATGTTTTAACACATATGCGCGGGTTGGGTATTGACTAACTTGCATGTACATTCTTTTATCATAGCGAAAAGTAGCGTACGAGGAGTAATACACTATTTTTAAAATATTTGGACCAAGTCTAGATGGAGGGGTTGCCCTAGGCCATAAACCAAGCATCACAAATACCAAGGGTGATATTTGGAGCTATAACAGATGCCCCCTAATATATGAGGTCAGAAGGGGTACATGATAGCCGAAATGTATTAAGCCTATGGAAAGGAAACCTGTCAAAACTGAGAAGGACTTCACTAGATTTCAGCCTTCCAAACAATAAAAAAGAGATCAAAAAGAAACAGATGTCTGAGGCAGGGATATCCATGCTCAGAGAAAGTAAAGCATGTTTGCATATCAAGTACAAGCAAATCCACTTTGTATACAAGTATAAAAGACTGAAAGTACATAATGGATCATCTGATCGTGATCGAGCAAGTACATGTTAGAATATCACATATAAGAAGATAATCAATCAAGCTGAAAGATGAAGATGATCATTGATGTCAAAAATTGATCACAATAGTACCAAATGAACATGATGGAATAAGATGATACTACATCACAACTCGGATGGAAACATATAAGATGTCACTATGAAGGACTGCAACATATAATGTGGATGGTTTCGACTAGCAATAATAGGAGTAACTAACAAGTGAAACAAAACATGTTGATGCAACCCGAGGCCTTCACCAACTTCCATTGTACATTTCTACACAATGGGAATAAATGATCTGAAGTCGACCATGTGAGAAATCTTTTAATTACCAATCACTGATGTATACTGTTAATAAACGTGAGACTGCTCATCGATAATGATAATGAGAGTTAAGGTACCTAATACAATCTAACAAGTGCGAATGAATGAGATGAAGTCGAACACTTAGAAGAATCTATCAAGCAGGGGAAAATGATGGTTTCCCACTATCAATAATGAAGGAATCTACCACTGATGACTGCAAACCCTAAGGTACTGCCAAATGGACTCTAGTTCTTTGTCCCAAAGCAATGATTCATAGTCGATAGGAAAAGATCCACTAGAAGGAAGGCATTAAGGCATCCTTCATCAATCTAGCGGGAGTGTAACCTGTAGGCCAATAATGTGGAAGCAATCAAACGAAAACGATGTAGTAACCCAACCAAAGCGCTTTTTTGGTGTACACAAGATGTAGCTAGTGCATGATAGAAACCCTTTGAACAAACCAATAATGAAAGCTGACACAGAGGCGAGGAATCCACCAATAGGGTCAAATGGAAACCAAGGCACTGCACAAATCGCAATGTGTGATAATGAAAGCTGATGTCGAACACAAGGGAAGCCACTTAGTCAAAGACCCACGATACTGATCGATGATGACTATAAGGTGACCTATAAATAATGAAAATAGGGCCAAGGTGCATCTCTTTTCCTGCCCTCAGAGAAATATGTCGTCGTCGATAAGGACAAGACCTGCTAGTAAGAAGTCAATGGAGACCTTCTCAAACCAGCACAAGCAAAGGACCAATATAATTGATGTGATGATGATCATGACACTGACAACTAGGGATGGACAACTAAAAAATAGGTCAAGAGACATTACAGAGAGGCTGACTTAGGCTTACTTCCCTTGAACAAAAACACAACTCAATGATGACTATATGGTAGCATATGATAACTCTGTATAAGTTCATTATGCAGGAGGCATGAGTGAACTCTCCATATGATTGGAAGAGGTAACCAATTGGAGGAGAATTGATTCAATAACAAGGTTAAGGCATACATAATTCAAACTAAATCCTGCTCAAAATGGAGAAGATACTTTCCTTTGAGTGCTTTGTTCAAGGGCAACACGACTGACTGTAGCTGCCAATGATATATGGAAATGTTGTCCCATTCCTGCTCTTTTTGAATATATAATTTTTATGTCTTTTTTTTTTAAGTTGGAAAAAGAATAAAAGAATGCTATAATACAATGGAAAGAATGAGTGTCAGAGAAACAAATGATATAGTTCTTGGGATGGGAACAATCCTATGCTCAATGCAGGGAGGCAAAATTGGTCAAGGACACTCAAAGGGATGTTCTTTCCATGGGTCAAAGGGTGTGTCAAGTTGCATAAGCTAAGTGATTGCGTGGTTGATTTTGCAGAAGACATAGTCGAATAAGTGGCTTAAACACAAGTGCAAGTGAAGTCGACTCAAGGCCAAAAGGTGCAAATAGTCAAAATATAATGCAACAGTACAACTGAACACAAAGGAGCCTATAGGGTAAGGCCAAAAATAAGCATAGAAGCAAGGAGAATGTGTCTTCAACACACAAGTCATGGTGGGACCAAGGAGGACTTTCGAGTCTAAGAATAAAAATCAGCATGGGTGCCAAGTGACAATAAGGTACTATCTAGGGCACCCATGATAAGGTAGGCTCTACCACACAAGTCATGATACTTATAAGTAATGAGAAGGTTCTACACCATAAATTGGTGGGGTCGATCCTAAGGCAAACATTAGAAAGGAAATTGGTAAGTGCACAATGCAGGTGAAAA
>APFE030559149.1:30955-53655 GCA_000404065.3 Pinus taeda
ACCAAGTGCTCAGAGGGATAAATAGATTTCATCCCCCTAAGAGTGGTAGATGTGGAGTTAAGATGGATATAGGTTGGTTTTTATGATAATGAAGATATTAAATAGACTTAGGAAATTACATTGTAAAAACATCTTAAGGTGAATGGTTAAAGCATAGAATTTGGACAAGTATATTTGTATACTTCTGTTTTAAACTGAAACAAATCCAAGGCTAAAAGGAATGGATTGATTGCACGAGTGTATACTTCTATTTTAAACTGAAACAAATCCAGGGCTAAAAGGAATGGATTGATTGCACGAGTCATCCTTATATAACTTTCCAAAATATGCTGGAGTAAACAGATTGTAATTTGGGTTTTCTAATTGCAAATGGGAGCATACTTCTGTATTGGCAAGGTGGTTATGAGGTCCCTAGAAGTGGAGTACACATATTGTAATTTGGGTAATTTTTCTAATTGCAAACAGGAACATACTTGTGTATTGGCAGGGTGGTTATGAGGTCCCTAGAAGTGATGAATTTGAATTTTTCTTGGTTTTATATTTAGTATTAGGTTTTTTCTCATGCTTTCTGTGAATGGCACAGGTGAATTTTATCTTACACCCACTACATTATCGATATGTAATTTCGGTAATTTTGATTTCAAAAGATATTTTAAAGAAATGCAATGATTTCATTTGTGTATTCAATAAACACAAGATTTTAAAATTGAGTAAAATATTCGCCATGCCTGGTGAGAGATTCGCCAAAAAATTATATATACATATCATATTATTGATAAAATCGCCTTCCATTTTTCCTATATACCATGGAGATTCGCGCATTTATTATACATGTAAATTTGGAGGGGTTCTTAAAATTTTCGTTGATCACGGGGGTACCAACGCTTCCAATGAAAGGAAAAGCACAAGATCCCCTTTTGGGAGGGTACTTTGGTTGGTTTCCATGGGAATATTGGCCATATCTAAAGTGACTCGTAGATCCTTCCATTACAGGAATGTACAAATGAATGTACAGGAGGAAACTCCACAAATTTCGAAAGAAAGATCAAAATCCTTTCAAGATCGGCGGAGTCGTAGGTCAGTCACTCAGAATCTAAAGTCCAAAAGTTACTAGAAAAAAATACCTAAAGTCAACTATATACAAGGAGCAAAGAGCACCCGACTATAAAGTCCCTAAAAATACAACCAATCAAGCAACTTCCAAGTATTTCCACTCTAGGTGACGAGGACCAGATGCCAAAATACATGAAAGCAAAGTAAGGGACCTTCCGAAGATAGTCTGGGATAATGACGGCCCAGGCCTACTAGAGAAGGTATCAAAGGTAGTTACGTTGACCTCCAAACAACGACGTTTTTTGGTGCAAGCACCCAAGCTTCACAAGGGTACCCTCTAGAAGTATTGTTGAATGTGATGCAATGTCAACCTGTGGTGCCACGACATTCCCCTTTGTAGCCACCTGTGTGATCCCTAGGATAGGCAACTATGGGCACCAACTCATATTAGAAGTCAGACATAATAGTCGTGAGGTAGGATTCGATAAGTAAGAGAGGGGGTGTCTCTCATCCTTATCTTCACTAACCCTCATGCTTAACTCCTAGTCATGGAGCATTCTCGATCTCCCTAACGCTATTGGATTTCACTCTTTAATCAAACTTCTATGTTTTGCAATTTAGAGTGGCCTTGGAGAGTTAACTCTCTTCTCGCCTAATCCAAGGCCCTAAATAAACCTAAACTTGTTGGTGTATTCTGATGATAATACAAAAAGTTCTAGTTTATTTTAATTAGCACTTCATTTTAAAAGTTGTTCATTTAATTCAAGGGTATAGATGGGAGTGAAACCAATGATGCATGTATGACTCAACCAAAATCAATGAAAAATTAACTAAATGAATGCAATCATTTTTCCTTTGATGAAAAGAGATCTCTACGTCAATTCTACGAAACTTCTAGAAAGAAAAAAACTTTTTCTTTTCTTTTCTTGCAACACACTTCACACACGCAAAAACTAAAAAGATTACTAATCCTTTAACAGTGCAAACTATCCTAATGCAAGGTGTAATGAAGATGCAAGATCCTAAATCACTCTAAAAATGTAAGTACTTGTTTATAACCATTAATAAGCCAACTTACATATTGAAGATAATATAATTTTTGAATGCAAAAATTCTCTCCAAATAAGAAGGACAAATCGCAAAAGATCACAATTCACTTTAAAAAATGAAAAAGGAACCAAAAACTTGGGTAAAGAAAAGAAAAAAAATGATTTTTAAGACTTTTTCTTTTTCAAGAAACAATCAAAACAACTTTTTGAAAGCACTCTAAATGCCACCAAAGACTCAAAAACTGAAAGAAGAGCACAAGGAAAATTTGCAAGTTACAAATTCGACAATGAAAAGCTTGAACAAAAAGGCTTCAACTTTACTAAACGATCCAAAAGCAGCAAAAGAGCTTTTAGAAACTGTCAAAGAGGTCAGGAAAGAAACACTTTCAAATTCTTCAAATGGAAAATTTCAAAAAGAAAGAAAAGGTGCAAGGCCAAAAAATGATGGAAAGAAAAGCAAGTTGACCAATAATCAAGCTTGACATAAAGATTGAAAACAATCTGTTGTTCCAGAGGACCAAAACAACCAAGAACTTCTATAAGAAGTCTTGTGTATCAAAACACAAATTGTAAAACTCACTCAAAAGCAAACCTGGGCCAAAAACTTTTCAAAGCAGAAGAGAATTCAAAACAGTAAGCTCATTGAATAATTAAATTCTAAAGACAGAAACTGACCACTTAGAAACCAAACAAACCAAGAAACAAATCTTTCTGGGTAGAAAGATTTGAAAAAAGCATGCAAAAAATGGTATACACAACTGTGTTCAAGCACAGAGGCATGTAAACGTGCTTGCGACAAAGGAAACTCGCATATATGTGGGTTCACCTCATAGAAATAGGTGTGTGTATTCTATTGTAAATTGACAAAGGTGTGTATACAAATCTTTGCAAGAAAAATAAAAAATGAAGCCAGATAAAAAAGATCATACATAAGGTTTGAGATTCTACTAGACCAAACAATACTGTCATAGTAAGCAAACCACGAACTGAGCGTTGATTGACTCTGAACAACCCAAAGTAGGAATAACAAGATTGTTATCTCCAGTGGAGTCGCCAATTCTGTTACGAGAATAAGTACCCTAGGGATTTGGGTTGAAACCCCAACAAAGCAAGAGAAAACTATAGTAAGAAACACTCATACAACTCAAGAAACATGCTTATATAAACAAACTATACGATAGTGACCATATTCGGATGTCCTTCATTTGGGTAGTTCTAGTAGGCTTTAGACCCTCTACAACTCTTGATGATCTTCGAATCTGCAAATCAACCAATCCGAACATACATAGCATCACATAGATAAAGCATTTTAATGAAATCAACTTTATATCATATAAGCAAGATGATTAGTTATACATCAAATGGCATTCATACATGAATTACAATAGTATCTGATGCATAAACAAAGTTAATCTCAGGAACAAGATAGTGTTTCTTTTTATTGTAGAAAGCTATAACCAACACAGAGAGAATTCACCTGAGTCTTCTTCTTCTGGCTCCAAGCGGAACCATCCTCTAGATGCATCTAGTCCCAGTCTTCAATAGCCTCCTTCTATAACCAATACCATGATATCTCAAGCAAGTGGGAGAATATCAACACTCAAGGAAACAAGGGTTTCCTAAACTTGAGGAAGTGCTTGAAACACAAGGATACTTCAGAATTAGTCAGGGGATAATCTTAGTATAGTAATTCTATATCTTCTCCTCCTTAAGGCCTTCCTACAAAAGTCTATTTATACTTAACCCAATTAGTTTTTTAGTTGGGAAACAGTTAGGCCATGGACACTAGGAGGTAATCAATAGGTAAAACCCATGAACTTTGCCCATAGTTAAGGAAATTTAATTTTTTTTAAGTGTTTTAAGACATATACACTAGATGGGTATTGACTAACCCGTGTGTACATGCTTTTATCATAGGTTAAATTAGCGTACAGGGAGTAAAACACTTTTTTTAAAATATATGCACCAATTCTAGAAGGAGGAGTTGCCCTAGGCCATAAACCAAGCATCACAAATACCAAGGGTGATATTTGCTGCTATAACAATGTGATCATTCCTTTCACGTGTTATACTACTAATCCCATATTTTCTTCATGTTTTTTTTATAGTATTCCCTATAGGCGATGATATGTAGATGAATACATGCTTAATTTCTAACAAGTTCTTTGGTTTATTGGATTTTCTTAGTGCTAGTTAAAATAAGAAATTATTCTTTCTTCGTCCAATAAATCTTCAAAGGAAATAGTCCATTTCATTTCAGTAATGCTTTGGATTTTCTGTGTTTGGAATTGATTTGGATTAGTCCCACCCATGTTACGTTTTATCCTTAATATTCACAATGTGGATAAGTGTTTGTATTCTTATTTTCCTTAGAAATAGGAATAGGTTGAACTAGAACTTATTTTTTAGTAAAGAGCTAAAGAAATTAAAAAACTAGAGCTAGGTGTTTATAGACAGTTGGTTTTATTTCACTTCTCATTGTTGTAGAATTTCCTTTTTCATGCACTAGACTATGAAATCTAAGATTTAGAAGAGACATCTTGCTTTTACTTCCTTGGACTTCCCTATAGTGTTATTAACAAGTCAATTCCTGTGAAGATCATGAAATTTTCCATGGATAATCAAAATAATGATGTCATTGTTTTTGGTGAGAAGAGCATTCTACAACATAGGGTGGTGGAAGTAGCAGTCTCTCAAGGAAGAAAGTATTCTATCTTATTCCCATAAATCTTCAGGGGAAAGATTCCATTTCATTCCAATAATTCTTTGGATTTTTGGTGTTTGGAATTGATTTTCATTAGTCCTGCCCATGTAGTGTTCTATCCTTAATATTCATAATGTGGATAAGTGTTTGTATTATCCATTCCCTTATAAATAGGACCAAGTTGAGCTGGAACTTATTTTTTAGTATGGAGCCAAAGAGATTTGAAATCTTGAGCTAGGTGTTTATAGACAGTTGGTATTATTTCATTTCTCATTGTTGTAGAGTTTGTTTTTTCATGCATTTGATTGTGTAATCTAACATTCAGAAGAGACACCCTTTTTGCACATCTTTGGACTTCCCTATAGTTATGCCAATGCATTGCTCCTTTGGAGTCTTTAATGTGTCATATGTTCTATGACTAACTCTTTCATAGGGATAGTTGGAAAGATTTACCATGCACTTTTGTAATCAAGGATTCAAAACTGTCATTAGTAGGTCAAGTGAAACTAGGTAGATCTAGTCACAAGATATTTAATACATTTGCGCTTAATCTAATAAAATGGATAACATATAAGTTGTTGATATGCTTATGATTTTAAGTCACAACTCACAATTAACAAACAAAGATTTCCATATGGCATATATTATATCTAGGAGTTTGTTGCAATTGCATGGAATAGTTTTGAGGTCTTAGTTAGGTAACAAAAGTGTCATTCAATTAATGGGACATTACTACAAAGGGATAATTTCATATGCACAAATTAGGTTCTTACTGTATTAGCATTATTCTATATTGCAATTCATTTAATATGGAAAATAATATCAAATTCAATATAGGTGTGTCGATCATACAGTGAAGAAAAATGGAGTGTTGTGAGAATGTATATCGTGATTGAAATATGTCGAACTCCTCACTTGATCCTTTCCTAATTTAAGCGAATGAGCAAAACCTATTTAACAATCAACCATTTTAAAAATTATCAACAGGTTCATGGTACTTGGTTGCTAAATTTAACAAGTCAATTCCTATGAAGATAATGAAATTTCCCATGGATAATCAGAATCATGCTGTCATTGTTGTGGTGAGAAGATAATTCTACAACACATGGTGGTGGAAGTAGTAGCCTCTCTTTTGGTTTATTTATTGAGTTTAAAAAGGGAAAAAATATCTCAAGAAGTGCAAACCACTTTGCACTTCCAGTTTTCATTATTTATTTTTTTATTTTTCAGGTGTACTTGTTATGAGGATAATATGATGCACGAGAGAACGTTAAATTTGGGTTTCCAATAGCATTCACAAAACACTGCACTTGTTTTGCATCTTATGGCTAAAATCTATTCAATGTTCAAACTTGTGTCAGGCAGGGGATTCCAGCACTAATCACAAATGCTAGGAAGGGCCAGAAGATATGGCTACAACTCTCATTGTTTATAAAATTGATAGCCAAAATCCTCATTCAAATGTTGGTGATGAAAAAGTTGCATCACTTGTAGTTGCATCCCTATATTTCGTAAATCTGGTCCTTCATATTCCAAATGACTTAATCATACTGCCATGAGGGTAAGTACTAAAATGGTTACCTCTTATAAGTTTACATTGTAGGAATTCACTGTAAGTATCCACAACTGACCTCGTTGTATTGGGATTCTCATGTATTTGATTTTGTTGATAAGTAAAGAGGAGCTTATAGTGACTCACTAAGATATGGAGTCTCTCCATTCTATTTCTCATACTCTGGATATGAGGTATTGTTAAATATAATATCGAATTTACAGATGATTCTTAATCATCCAAATGAGGTTGGAATATTTATGACTGACTTGCTTTTGGGATCATATCAGAATGAACTAATGTGGGTAGGTGCTTGGTTGCATAAGGAAACACGCAACTAAACGTATCTAAATTACATTCAATCAAAATTCCAGTCATTAAGTGTTGATGAATAATACAATGTGTTTGGGTGGGACAATAAACATGCAGGTGCTCAAGTACTCCTATCAAAGGTATAACAACATCTATGTTTTTTGTTGGATAGTGATTTAGTGATTGTTAACACATTCTTATATACTCATTGGGTTTAAATTTGATTATGTACCTATTGGGTTTGAATTTGTGAGCTATTGCATGGTTTGAATACGTGCAAGGTTTATTTCTACAAAAAGTGAAGTCTCTTCATGACTACAAAGGACATGTTGAAAATTATATATGCCCTCTTCTCCCTGGAGTATCGCAAATGAACCCAATCCCAACATCTTGGTGCGAGCTGTGGTGGGAGGCCTAGACAACATTGATCGATTTCCTGATGACCGAAAAGATTACGAGACAATTATACTATAGAGAGTTATCAACACTCTAAGCACCCAAAGACCAAGTTCCATGGAGCCTCCCATAAATATAGATATACTCTCTCCAAAGCCATACTTTTCTATGAAGGCTAGCGCTTAAGCAAGCTCCTTAGCAGTCAACGTATTACTTGCAGAAGAGACTCTGCTCTGTGAGATGGGTTCTCTTAGCATGTAAGCAGTCATTCCTTTAAGGTGTTATGCTACTACTGTCATCTTCTCTTCATGTTTTTTATAGTATTCCGTATAGGTCATGGTATACAGGTGCATACATGCTTAAGTTTTAATAATTGCTTTGGTTTATTGGATTTTCTTAGTGCCAGTTAAAAGAAAAAAGTATTCTATATTCATGCCATAAATATTCAGGGGAAAGATTCCATTTCATTTTAGTAATGCTTTAGAGTTTTGGTGTTTGGAATTGATTTGCATTAGTCCCACCCATGTTTTGTTTTATCCTTAATATTTGCAATGTGGATAATTGGTTGTATTCTTCTTTGCATTACAAATATGACAAGGCTGAACTAGAACATATTTTTTAGTAAGGAGCCAAAGAGATTCAAAAACTCAAGCTGGGTGTTTATAGACAGTTGGATTTATTTCAGTTCTTATTGATGTAGAGTTTGTTTTTTCATGCATTGGACTATGAAATCTAACATTCAGAAGATACATATTGCTTGCACTTCCTTTGGCTTCCCTATAGTGTTATTAACAAGTCAATTTCTCCAAAAATCATCAAATTTTCCATGGATAATCAGAATCATGTTCTCATTATTGTCGTGGGAAGAGAATTCTACAACACAGGGTGGTGGAAGTAGAAATCTCTCTTTTGGTGTCTTTATTGAGTGTAAAAGGGGACAAAATGTCTCAAGAGGTGCAACCCACTTTGCAATTCTACTTTTCATTATTTCATTTTTTATTTTTTAGGTGGACTTGGTTGGAGGATACTATGATGCATGAGAGAATGTTAAATTTAGGTTTCCAGTGGAATTCACCACAACGATGTTGTCATGGAGATGCTTTGGAATTCAGTGGGTCATGGGTGGTGAGATAGCCAACTCAAAGGATGCCATTCGCTGCGCCACAAATTACCTACGGAAGGAAAATACACATCCAGACACCATATATGTCAGGTAAATGCATATATAGTACACAACGATTCAATTCTCTACAAATTAACCCATGTCATGCTATGTAGCTATAACCACTATTCAATTGAATAACTATACAATATACATTACTTGTTTTGCATCTTATGTCTAAACTCTATTCAAAATAGGTAACACTTCGGATTCATAGAACCTAACACTTCATTTTCAGGTTAATGTATTAATGAGGAGTTGTCTACCAATGGTTAAATAGACCTAAAAGTACTCCATTAAAGAAAATATTTATGATCTTTGTGTGAATAGGAACTTGGGATCGATTCATGGGATGAAATGAATATCATGGGAACTTGAGAAAATACAGAGTTAATGGACTTGGTTTATTGGCTACAACCAACCACCAAAATTTTGGCTCGCATGAAAATTTCGGAGCCTCCCTCAGATCTTGGGATCGATTATCCTTGGTCGCTTGTTGGTAATCTGATGATTTCAAGCTGTCGTCCTTGATCTTAAGAGTTGTCTATGTTCTCATCTTCCTACAACATGTGTCATACTTGGGCATAGAGGTTGTTTTTTTCATGCAAGGGGAATGTTGTCTTTCTTCAAGGGTATTGTGTGTGTATAAGTGGTTGTCATCACATAGACATGTTTTACACTCTCCTCATGCACTCATGTAACGAAGGTTGTTGCATCAAGAAAAGTATGTCTTATCTATTATGGATGGTCTATGTTGTGTCACTAAGTGCCTTTTTGCGATCACAATCGAGTCTTATCAATGTTTGCATATGTTTCACTGATATCACACTTAACCATTTCCAAGGGAACCTAACCTCATCCAACTTCTCGGAACTATGTGCTTTTCTTCTACAACCATAAAACTTCATCCCTTCCCTACTGAAATCCTGGAGTGTGCAGAGTCACCAACCTCCCTTTCCTATTGAAACCTTGCATTCGCAGAGGCCCCAGCCAGCATTGTTGTCCATAAATGTGAAGAGCAGTCCAGCTACACTACACTCATAAATTGTGGAGAGGTGTCCTCTAGGGACCCCTGTCCTGCAACAGTTCCTTGACCCTCAAATTATGCAATGGTGTCCAATTTGTCTTGTCGGTCTTGCATGCAGAAACTACGCAGACATGCCTCCTTGGAACTTATTCTTGTAACATTCACTGTTTACTGAAATTGCACAAAACTACCTCTCAATGACTACAATAAAAGGTGACATTCTAAACTGCTTCCACGAAGCTAAGCAAAAGGACCAAGGAACCGAGTAATGGAAAATATTAGGACCACATGCAATATCCATCGCATGCATGATCATATTGAGGGTAAGTATGGTAAGTAAATAACATATTTTGAAATACATCTCTTAGTTGAGTTTGTTAGAGTGCTTGTCATTGTCATATCATCCTATCTGCAGTAACATGCATGTGCACAAACACGAAATTTCATCTCATGTGTTTCTTCTACATGTCTTGCTTATTTTTCACTTGTTCAACCAACTGTCGTCTTCCGCATGTTGATTTCTATGTATCTCAAATGCACCCAATCAAAGAAAATTGGTGGGAGTTGTCGTGGGATGCCCGAACAACATGGATCAATTTCCTGACGACTGAAATGATTACTAGAAAATTATACTATAGAGAGCTATCAGTAGTCCAAGCACCCAAAGCCCAAGTTCCATGGAGCTTCCCATAACTATAGAGATGCTCTCTCCAAATACATGCATTTCTACGAAGGCCAACACTGAGGCACGATCCCTGGCAGTCAATGTATGACTTCGAGAAGACTCTTTACTCTATCGATGGGTTTTCTCAGCATGTATGTAGTCATTCCTTTCATGTGTTATACTACTGATGTCATCTTTTATTCATATTTTTTATTATTATTCCCTATAGGCCATGGTATATAAATGCATATATGATTAATTTTTAACAAGTTATTTGGTTTATTGGATTTTCTTAGTGCCAGTTAAAAGAAGAAAGTATTCTACCTTTATCCCTTATATCTTCAGGGGAAAGATTCCATTTCATTTCAATAATTCTTTGGAGTTTTGGTGTTTGGAATTGATTTGCATTAGTCCCACCCATGTTGTGTTCTACCCTTAATATTCGCATTGTCGATAGGTGTTTGTATTCTTCTTTGCCTTAGAAACAGGGCCAGGTTGAAATAGAACTTATTTTTTAGCAAGGAGGCAAAGAGATTCAAAAACGAGATTTGGATGTTTTAGACTGTTTGTTTTCTTTAAGTTCTCATTGTTGTAGAGTTCGTTTTTTCATGCATTGGATTGTGGAATCTAACATTCAAAAGAGACATCTTGCCTATACTTACATGGAATTCCCTATAGTTATGCCAATGTGTTTCTCCTTTGGAGTCTTTAATGTGTCATATGTTCTATGGAAGAATATTTGATAGGGATAGCTGGAAAGATTTCCCATGCACTTTTGTAATAATGGATTCAAAACTATCATTAGTAGGTCAAGTGAAAATAGGGAGATCTAGTCACGAGATATTCAATCCATTTGTGGTTAATCTGATAAAATGGTTAACCTATAATTTTTTGATCTACTAATAATTTTAAGCCACATCACTTAGTTAACAAACAAAGATATCCATATGGAATATATTATATCTACGAGTTTGTTGGAATTGTTTCGAATAGTTTTTATGTCACAATGAGGTCAGAAAAGGTGTCATTTAGTTACAAGGAAGTTATTGTAAAGGGAAAATTTCATATGGACAAATTAGGTTCTTATTGTATTAACATTATCCTAGCTTGCAATTCATTTAATATGGAACATAACGTCATATTAAATATAAGTGTGTTGATCATATACTGAAGGAAAATGGAGTGTTGTGAGAATTCTACCCTGATTGAAATATGTCCATCTCCTCACTTGATCCTTTCTTTATATAAGCTGACCAACAAAACCTATTTAACAATCAACCATTTTAGAAATCATAACCGCATTCACAGTGCTTGGTTTCTAAAATTAACAAGCCAATTCGTGTGAAGACCATGAAATTTTCCATGGATAATCAAAATCATGTTGTCATTGTTGTGGTGAGAAGACAAATGTACAACACATGGTGGTGGAACTAGTAGTCTCTCTTTTGTTGTCTTTATTGAGTGTAGAAAGGGACAAAATGTCTCAAGAGGTGAAAACCAATTTTCACTTCTAGTTCTCATTATTTCATATCTTATTTTGCAGCTGGACTTGGTTGGAGGATACTATGATGTAGGAGAGAACGTTAAATTTGG
Source organism: Pinus taeda (assembly GCA_000404065.3). Classification (NCBI taxonomy): domain Eukaryota; kingdom Viridiplantae; phylum Streptophyta; class Pinopsida; order Pinales; family Pinaceae; genus Pinus; species Pinus taeda. The sequence goes on from APFE030559149.1 coordinate 42,468, forward strand.
GTTTTTAATGAAATTCACGACAATGATGCACTTGTTTTGCATTTTATGGATAAAATGTATTCAATGTTCAAACTTGTGTCAGGAATGGGATCCTAACACTGATCACACTGATCACAAATGCTAGGAAAGGCCAGAAGATATGGTCATGATTCGCATTGTTTATAAAATTGACAGCCACCATCCGAGTTCAGATGTTGCTACTGAAACAACTGCATCACTTGAAGCTACATCCCTTCTATTTCAAAAATTTTATCCTTCATATTCCAAATGACTTATTAATACTACCAAGAGGGTACGTACTAAAATGGTTACCTCTTTTAAGTTTACATTGTAGGCATTCACTATAAATACCCACAACTAACCTTATTTCCTTGGGATTCTCAAGTATTTTATTTTTCTGATTGGTGAGTGCCAATATTGCAGCAAGAATGTTGCAACTCCTGGGTTGCCAACTTTACTCTTATCAGCCTGGTAGTTCGTAAAAAACTTGGAAGCATTGATGCTCTGTGCACAAGTACTAGTTCTCACTACAGGTTGTCACTTGATCAGCCAGTGCAAGATCAGTAAGAGCTCAAGCAAACTTCTATAGGTTTCAGAAGAAGCTTTATGTGTGATGAAAGAATATAAATATTACTCTACATACGCTATTCTAATTGCAGAAAGGAGAAAGACTGGAATGTAAAGCAAAACCTAGTAAACCCTAATTAACAAGTTAATTCTACTTTTGTCAAAAGCACTATGAAAACCATGAAAGAAATTCCATTACCTACTCAAGGAAGTAAACAACATCTAAGCATGTTATTTTTGGAAGAAAATAAGCAAAAAACATATTTTTGGATTTTTATGTGTTTTTATGTGAATTTGACTTGCATCTAATTTATTGCGTGTGAATTTGGTAGCGAACAGGTGGTGTTAAAGGGCAGTTTTGGAGCTTGGGAGGATGTAATATGTGTGGATGGGTACTAGGAGGTCTTAGGTGGTGTTCTGGAGGCTTTTCCCAAACTTGAACTTCCAATGAAAGCCTAGAGGAAAAACTACAGGAGGAAAATAGGGAAACTATAGGAGGCCTATAGGAGGAAGCCTAGAGCAATTTCCATTATTTTGAGGGCGTGCGAGAGGGTGGAAAAGGTGGATGAAGGTTGGAGTGAGGTTTTAGGACACCTAAGGTCTACCATGAATCACCAGGGGAGAGAAAGATGATTGGGTTTTCTCAAGGAGAGAGGAAGAAGTTCTATGAAAAGAATGAAGGAAACTAGCACAGAATTGAGGTGAGGCTTGGGAGACCTGTAGGGCATGGATCAGATGGAGGGTGTGATTTCTGGTAAGCTGGCCTACTATTGGAAGAGATCTGTTGCATAAACAATGACAGTCAACCAAAAAAATCAAGCAACCAATGAAATGAGTGCATCTAGGAAAAACAAAGTTTTGCATTAAAATGGTTTAAACTATGAGCTATGGAAGGAAATGTTGAGAAATTCTGCAAGAAAGGAAAGCATGAAAGAGGATTATTGCAAATCAGGAAGTGAACATGATAAAGGAGATCTAAGGAAAAGAAAAACTAGACTATTAAACTACTAAAGAGCTGCAAACACTAGAAGTCCTACGAATGAGGAGAATCTGTGTTTTTTTGGGCAGCAAGAGAGTCTTTGCCTCAAATCATGGACCCAAAGGGAGGAAGAGAGGCCAAGGAACTATTGCTAACCTTTTGAATCTTTTCTAATTACTGCTTAACCTGCTACAAAAAAGCACAAATGGAAGCAAGCTACTAAATCATTAAAAGAAACCTATTCTTAACCATAAAAGAAATACATCTAACAACAAATTAATCTACAACTGAAGTAAAGCATACAAATACAAGTAAAGACAAGCTTGGCTACTTGGATTGGGCCTTAACCCAAGAGCTTCAGCCCTCTGAGGTAACTCAGTGCTAGCTCAAAAAGGATTCCATCTTCATTATCAAAAAAATAGCAAGTTTACATGAAAATGTCACAAAATAATAAGATTGAAATTTGAGTAGAGTTTACATAAGAAAAAATCCAACCCTAATGAGTCCCTAGGCCTCTCTACTTATACATATGAAGCTACCAATAACTTCCTTAAAATCATTGAGGCTTGGATCCCAAACTCGAGATAACTATTAGTCATCCTCCACTTGCTTGGCTGCCTTCAAATGCATGATTCGATTGCTTCTACTCCAAGATGAATGAAGAGGAATTCTAAGTGAGGAGTAATAAATGAGGAGATTCCCTCCTATAAGTCCTCTACTCTATCTACTTTGAGTTATTGCTACCATTTGACCATGGGATCCTTGGCTTTGACCTTGAAATCCATCAATAATCTACATTAAATACATGTTAGACCACATGACATCATAACTAACTCAACTCACTCTATAAGCATAAATATAATTAGAAAATCATACAATAGGCTAAGAGAATGGTTGATTTGACTAGGTTAGGAGGTAAAATGAGTCAATATAATAACCCATTTATTTGGCTCATCATCACCCCACTACTGAAGGTGTTTCTCATCCTCTAAGCATCTTAGTCAATCTCCTAATATTTTATGGCCCTGGTGGCCTCCCTAGCATCCCAAGCTTCTGATGTGGTCTACTCATGTGTGCCATAAAATCTTTCCTTTCGTTCTATGTCCTTGCACTGCTCCTTCTCCTCTTCCTCTCTTTTGACTTCCAGCATGCCTAATAGGACTGAGGGACTCAGTTTGATGCCAATCCATATGACCTTTAGCCTTCGCATGGAGCGCTTGTACAGTGGCACTCTTTTCAATGCCTCCTTCAACCTCATGGGTGAATTGTATTCCTTGATCTACAAACTGTGAGGTAAGGTGTTCCATTGCCTCATGCATGCATGCACATAGTCATCCCCAAGTAGCCTTTGCATATCTTCAAAGTGTGCAATGGCTTGTGCTTGATTGGTTAGATACTTAGGGGAAATCTGAGGGTCATTGGCATGCAGGTTGTGTGTGCTGATGAGTGCCATAGGATCTGATGGCTCAGCTCTTATCATTAATGGTTCATTATAATCTTTTATAATCAACCTTTTTATTTCTAATTCCCTCAATTCTTCATGGTTCATCCATGAGGCCATGGCCATTAATTGCAGATCCCCTAGCTTGGCATTCGGGTCCCACACATTCATCTCTGTGAGGGCCATATTGTGTCGGTAGAACTATGCCATTTTTTCTTTATCCTGTGAGGTGCTTTGGTCACATAGATCCATGAAATTCCTGTAGTCCTGGAAAGGCATTGGTGCCTCTTTATGCAAAAGTCTTTATTTGGAATTGAAGCCATTGGTCCTTTAGATAGAGGGCATAAGATTTTTCTGGTGTTCTACATTGTAATGCCTCCATGGATAAGCTGGCCATGTATGCCAGCTGAGTCTCTTTCTCTTGCAGCTTCCTCCTTAGGATTTCATTCTCATTTTCCAGGTGGCTTCTTGCGATGGCTTTCCTATCTTTGAGAGCACTCAATTCTTTGCCCATTTCCCTGAGTTTGTTTTCCATATGGCCAACATCCTCAACACCTTTGGACTTGGCTATTTGTATCCACCTATGTGTTCTCACTCTCTCTTTCTCCAATTCGAAAAATAGTGGAATTGCAAATTTCTGTGGGATTATTCTGCCTCCCTCAAGAATATTGTAGTAGGAGGAAAGACTAGGCTAGGGGTTAGCTTCTTGTAGGTCTTTTACTTCCTCCTTCACCTCTGGCTGTCGTTCTAACCTTTCCTCAAGCTTTTGGGTCTCCTGGAGTTTAGACAATGTCTGTTGTAGGACTGTCTCAGCCTCTTGTAGGTCTGGTTTTGGATCCTGTAGTACTGCCTTCCGCTTCCATGTAGAAGAGGATGGAGTCCCCCTTTCATATGTGATAGGTGTCTTGGAAGGAGACTCTTTCACCCTGGTAGATGGTGAATCTTCAATGGTAATGGGAACTTTTGAAGAGGGCTAAGGTTTTCCTATTTTAATTCTTGTGCTCTTCCTTTCCCTGAAATACATGGAGGTCTGTCTTTTTCTCTTCTGCTTTGGCTTGACTGGTGTACTGAGGGCAATAAGGGTAGTTGTTACCTCTCTTTTCAAAGTCTCAGGGGACTCTTCCCCTTGCTCTACCTTCTCTGCCTCTTTTATTTTCTTTTGATATGTAAGGTATCCATTTACATGGCAAGAGTCTACAACATCTCACTCTTGAAGTCTTCTAGCATGCTTCCACTTTCCCCTTTGATGGATGAATTTGAAGAAGAGGCACTAGCTATGGTTTGAATCCCCCTAGCTTTCTTTCTGGCTACTTTTTGAATGGTTTCTAAAAATAGTCTTTATGTCCTCATAAGATAGTTGGTAACTGTCTCCCCTAGCCAGTAGATGGAGGGTGTCTAAAAGGTCTTCTCAGATTTCCCTGAGCAGGACCAACTTCAGAGACTCAAGGTCAAGTGTACACCCAGCCCTTTTGTAATTGAGTTAGAACCTCTCTTTGTAGTCTTCCAGGGACTCATCACTTCCCATGGTCATTCAAAAGATTTCTTCTTTAGTATCTTTTGACCTACAATAGTCTTGATACTTGTTGTTAAAGGCTTGTTGCATTTGAGCCCAAGTTGTGATGCTATTGCCAGGTAATCCCATGAATTAGCATAGTGCTGAATCCTTGAGAGTCAAAGGGAACAATTTCAACTTTTGCTCGTATTCTGCATAGTCATAAGTTTGAAAAATGACAACAAACTCAAACAAGAAGGTCTTAGGATCTTTTGTAGTCAGACCATGGAAACGAGGTAGGGCTGAAGGGCTTATATTCTTCATTTTGGTGTCCCCATTGGTCTCCCGAATAGGAAAGGTACCCTCTATTCTTTCTCCATTCCCCTTAGCATTTCTATTTTCAGCCATTGGCTTCAAAGGAATGTTTTCTTCTTCTTCCCCTATAGGTTCTTCAAATATGTTTGGTTTTCACCTAAGGGTTCTTCTTGATCACAACCACCAAAGAAGAGAGAAGGTTGGTTGTGTGAAGCAGTGGGGGTGTTGGGAAACAATTTTCTTGAGCTATCTCTATTCCTACGGGGCATGAAATAAATTTTTTTTGGTTGGTTTTTGTTTCTTTTTACCCACGTACCTGCAAAAACCGAAATTGATTGAAAAAAACAAATTGCAACTAGCTGAAATGAACTTGTTTAATGGAAATTTGCATAATTGAAAAGAAAAGCAAGGAAATGTAGAACGAAAAGAAAGGAAATGACTAGTCTTCTTTTGCTAAAATGAAATTTGCAGAATTGGAAAGGAAAGAAAGGAAATGCTGAACTAAAAGAAAAGAAATGACTAGTCTACTTTTGCGGAAATTAACTATTAGTAGAATGTTGCAATAGGAAATAGAAGAAAGCAGTAATCATAGAATACTATGAAACTTCCCTAGAAACGGCACCAAAAAGTGGTGAGCGCCAGTATTGCAACAAGAATGCTGCAACTCCTAGCCTGCCAACTTTACTCTTATCAACCTGATAGTTCGTAACAAACTTGGAAGCATTGGTGAGTTTGCCCAAGTACTAGTTCTCACTACAGGTTGTCACTTGGTTAGCCAGTGCAAGATCACTAGGAGATGAAGATAACTTCTATAGATTTTAGAATAAGCTTTATGTGTGATGAAAGAAAAGAAATATTACTCTACGGAAGCTATTCTAATTGTAGAAAGGAGGAAGACTGGAATGTAAAGCAAAACCTAGTAAACCCTAATTAACAAGGTAATTCTACTTTTGCCAAAAAAACCATGAAAACCATGAAAGAAATGCCATTACCTACTCAAGGAAGTAAATAACATCTACCCATGCTATTTCTGGAAGTAAATAAGCAAAAAACATATTTTTGGATTTTTATGTGATTTGACATGGATCAAATTTATTGTGTGTGAGTGTGGCAGTGAATAGGTGGCGTTAAAGGGTGGTTTTGGAGCTTGGCAGGATGTAAGATGGTGTGAATGGGTCCTAGGAGGTCATAGGTGGCCTTCTGGAGGCTTTTCACAATCTTGGCCTTCCAAATAAAGCCTACAGGAAAAACTACAGGACAAAAATAGGGAAACTACAGGAGGCCTACAGGAGGAGGCTAGGAGCAATTTCCGCTATTTTTAGGGTGTGAGAGAGGTTGGAAAAGGTGGATGAAGTTTGGAATGAGGTGTTAGGGTGCCTAAGGTCTACCATGAATCACTAGGAGAGAGAAAGATGATTGGCTTTGCTCAAGGAGAGAGGAAGAAGTTTTAGGGAAAAATGAAGGAAATTAGGGTAGAATTGAGGTGAGGCTTGGGAGACCTGTAGGACATGGATCAGATGGAGGGTTTGATTTCTGGTAAGCTGTCCTACTTCTGTAAGAGACCTTCTACATAGATACTGACAGTCAACCAAAAAAATCAAGCAACCAATGAAATGAATGCATCTAGGAAAGCATGAAAGAGGACTATTGCAAATTAGGAAGTGAACATGATAAAGGAGATCTGAAGCAAAGCACAACTGGACTATTAACCTACTAAAGAGCTGCAAACACTAGAATTACTATGAGTGAGGAGAATATGTGTTTTTTGGGTAGCAATAGAGTCTTTGCCTAAAATCATGGACCCAAAAGGAGGAAGAGAGACTAAGGCACTATTGCTAGTCTTTTGAATCTTTTCTGTTTGCTGCTTAACCTGCTAAAGAAATCACAAATGGAAGAAAACTACTAAATCATCAAAAGAAATCTATTCTTAACCATAAAAGAAATACGTCTAACAGAAAATTAATCTACAACTGAAGTAAAGCATACAAATACAACTAAAGAGAAGCTTGGCTTCTTGGATTAGGCCCTAACCCAAGAGCTTCAGCCCTTTGAGGTAACTTAGTGTAGGCTCAAAAATGATTCCATCTTCATTATAAAAAAAATAGCAAGTTTACATGAAACTGTCACAAAATAATAAGCTCGAAATTTGAGTATAGTTTACATAAGCAAAAATCCGACCCTAGTGAGGCCCTAGGCCTCTCTACTTACACATCTGAAGCTACCAACAACTTCCTTAAAATCAGGGAGGCTTGGCTCCCAAAACTCAAGATAACTATCAGCCATCCTCCACTTGCTCAGTTGCCTTCTAGTGCATGATTCGACTGCTTGTACTTTGAGCTGGATGAAGAGGAATTCGAAGTGAGGAGTAATAAATGAGGGGGATTCCCTCCTATAAATGCTCTCCTCTATCTACTTCGAGTTATTTCTGCCATTTGACCACTGGATCCTTAGCTTTGACCTTTAAATCCATCAATAATCTGCATTAAATACATGTTAGACCACATGGCATCATAGCTAACTCAACTCACTCTATAAGCATAAACATAATTAGAAAATCATACAATAAACTAAGAGAATGGTTTATTTGATTGGGTTAGGAGGTAAAATGAGCCCATATAATTACCCATTTATGAGGCTCATCATCAACCCCCTACTGAAGGTGTTGCTCATCCTCTGAGTGACTTAGTCAATCTCCTCATCTTTAGCATCGCACGCTTCTGATGTTGTCTACTCATGTGTGCGATAAAATCCTTCCTTTCTTTCTGTGTCCTTGCACTGCTCCTCCTCTTCTTCTTCTCTTCTACCTTCTAGCATGCCTAATAGGATTGGGGGACTCAATTTGAGGCCAATCCAATTGACCTTCAGCCTTTGCATGGAGCGCTTGTACAATGGCACTCTTTTCAATGTCTCCTTCAGCCTCATGGGGGAATGCTATTCCATGATATGAAAACTGTCAGGGAAGGTGTTCCATCTCCTCATGCATGCATGAACAGAGTCATCCTCAAGTAGCCTTTGCATATCTTCGAAGTGTGCAATGGCTTGTGCCTGATTGGTTAGATACTTAGGGGCAATCTGAGGATCATTGGAAAGTAGGTTGTGCGTGATGATGAGTGCCATAGGATCTGATGGCTAAGCTCTTATCATTAATGGTTCATGTTGCTCTTTTATCATCAATTTTTTTATTTCTACTTCCCTCAATTCTTCAGGGTTCATCCATGAGGCCATGGCCATTAATTGCAGATCCCCTAGCTTGGCATTGGGGTCCCACACATTCATGTCTATGAGGGCCATATTGTGTAGGTAGAACTCTGCCATTTTTGCTTTATCCTGTGAGGTGCTTTGGTCACACAGATCCATGAACTGCCTGTAGTCCTGGAAAGGAATTGTGCCTCTTTATGCGAAAGTCTTTATTTTGAATTGAAGCCATTAGTCCTTCAGATAGAGGCCATAATATTTGGCTGGTGTTTTGCATTTTAATGCCTGCATGGATAAGCTGGTCATGTATGCCAGTTGAGTCTCTTTCTCTTGTATCTGCCTCCTTAGGATTTCATTCTCATTTTCTAGGTGGCTTCTTATGATGGCTTCTCTACCTCTGAGAGCACTCAATTCTCTACCCATTTCACTAAGTTTGTTTTCCATATGGACAACATCCTCAACCCCTTTGGATTTAGCTATCTGCATCCACATATCTGTTCTCACTCTTTCTTTCTCCAATTCGAAAAATAATGGAATTACAAATTTATATGGGATTATTTTTCCTCCCTCAAGTAGATTGTAGTAGGAGGCAAGACTAGGCTGGGGGTTAGGTTCTTATAGCTCTTTTTGTTCCTCCTTCACCTCTGGCTATCCTTCTATCCTTTCTTCAAGCTTTTGGGTCTCCTGTAGTTTAAAAGGTGTCTCCTGTAGGACTGTCTCAGCCTCCTGTAGGTCTGGTTTTGGGACCTGTAGTACTACCTTCCCCTTCCATGTAGAAGATCTTGGAGTCCCCCTTTCATATGTGATAGGTGTCTTGGAAGGAGACTCTTTCACCCTGGAAGATGGGGAATCTTAAATGGTAATGGGAACTTTTGAAGAGGACTAATGTTTGCCTATTCTAATTCTTGTGCTCTTCCTTGCCCTAAAATACATGGAGGTCTATATTTTTCTCTTCTCCTTTGGCTTGACTGGTGTACTGAGGGCAGTGAGGGTAGTTGTTGCCTCTCTTTCCAAAGTCTCAGGGGACTCTTCCCCTTGCTCTACCTTCTCTACCTCCTTTTGTTTTCTTTTGATATGTAAGGTATCCATTTTCATGGAAAAAGTCTGCAACATCTCACTCTTGAAGTCTTCCAGCATGCTTCCAATTTCCCTTTTAATGGACGAATTGGTAGAAGAGGCACTGGCTATGGGTTGAATTCCCCTACCTTTCTTTTTGGCTACTCTAGAATGGTTTCTAAAAATATTCTTTATGTCCTCATAGGATAGTTGGTAAATGTCTCCCCTAGCCAATAGATGGAGGGTGTCGAAAAGGTCTTCCCAGATTCCCCTTAATAGGACCAACTTCAGAGAATCAGGGTCAAGTGTATACCCGACCCTTTTGTAATTGAGCTGGAACCCCTCTTCGTAGTCTTCCAGGGACACATCACTTCCCATGGTCATTCAAAAGATTTCTTCTTTAGTATATTTTGGCCTACAATAGTCTCGATGCTTGTTGTTAAAGGCTTGTTACATCTGAGCCCAAGTTGTGATGCTATTACTAGGCAATCCCATGAACCAGCATAGTGTTGCATCCTTGAGAGTAGAAGGGAACAATTTCAACTTTTTCCAATCTTTTGCATAGTCATAAGTTTGGCAGATGACAGGAAACTTGAACAAGAAGGTGTTAGGATCTTCTGTAGTCATACCATGGAAATGAGGGGTTGAAGGGCTTATATTCTTCATTTTGGTGTCCCCGTTGGTCTCTCGAATATGAAAGGTACCCTCTATTATTTCTCAATTTTCCTAGCATTTATGTTTTCAGCCATTGGCTCCAGAGGAATGTTTTCTTCTTCTTCTTCCCCTATAGGTTCTTAAAATATGTCTAGTTGTTCACCTAAAGGTTCTTCTTGATCACAGCCACCGAAGAAGAGAGAAGGTTGGCTGTGTGAAGCAATGGGGGTGTTGGGAAATTTTTTTCCTGAATTATCTCTATTCCTACGAGGCATGAAAGGAAATATTTTTGGTTGGTTTTTGTTGGAAATAATACTGAGAGGAGGGGGGTGAATCAGTATTATCAAATCAATAAAAAAATTTCATTTCCATACTTAGATACATATATGCTACTTCAATTAAGGGAGCCCGCGTGTATACACAACTGTGTCTAATGCAACTAGCGTATATCCAGAATACTTATAATTTAATTAATCCATTAAGTGTTGATCTTTAGTTAGTGCATCAAAACTTCTTTAACCATACATACAGTAAGCAGGTGTAGTAAAATAGAATAGATCATCACACACAAGAAGCACACATGAACACCATGATATAAGGTGGAAACCCAATGTGGGTGAAAACCACCTGCTGCAAGTCGTCTCTATCTTCTTTTTAATAAGAAACTTCTTTACAAATAGTTCTGTACTGGTGCAGTCTTATACCAGTACACAGGCTTCTACCTGCAAAAGGCTACAACCTTCTCTCATTCTCCAGACTCTCCTGGAAGGGAGCTACAACCCTCTTAGCTCTTGTACTAGCCGATCCACATACTAGTAGGTGCTGACCTCTTGAAATGCTCCAACCTTTACTCTTTCTCCAGCTGCTACTGGAAGGGAGCTACCACCCCCTTAGCTCCTGTACTAGCTGATGTACTAGTACGTAGGTGTTGACCTACAGAAGGCAACAACTTTCTCTTTCTTCCTCCAGGGACCACGTTTCATAAATTTTCAGACTGGATCCACAAATAACATCAATCAAACATCAAGAATTTCTGCATCAACCAATCACCTTTTCACCAATCAAAACTGAATCAAAATAAACACTTCTCTGACCACTGTACCCAAATCATAACAACTGTAATCACACCTCACTTCTAAACCCAGAACACTGTTGCAATAAACAGAAGCAGCTAGAACATAAATAAAGAGACGTACGCTACTTCACTATTCAGAAACCTGCGTGCATACACTTCTGTGTCAGTACAAACCTGTGTATACGCGACTTTCCCTTACAAGAACAATGTGTATACGCATCTTCACTTCACTGAACTTGTGTACAGATCTATAAATTCATTCTTTCAAACATTCAGATATTAGTTAACCCAGATTATCAGATTTATAGGTGAAGCGTGTGCCACATATCACAGATCAAAATCATATAGAGATACCACTATTCCAGCCTTAAGATTTTGACCCATCAATAGAACTTATCCTTCTCCTTGCGCTCA
>APFE030559149.1:53743-90216 GCA_000404065.3 Pinus taeda
GACCAAAACCATAGGATCAAAAACTGTTGGACTAATACCATGAACCAACCATAAGATTTCCCATGTGCGTGTGCTTTTCTCTGCATGAAAGTGCGTGAACTTTTTTTTTGCATGAAAGGAACCTTTCTCCGCATGAAAGTGTGTTAACTTTTCTCTCCATGAAAGGAACATTTCTCTGCATGAAAGTGTGTGAACGTTTCTCTACATGAAAGTTCGTGAACGTTTCTCTGCATGAAAATGTGTGAAATTTTCTCTACGTGAAAGGAACTTTTCTCTGCATGAAAGTGCGTGAACTTTTCTTCGCATGAAAGTGCGTGAACTTTTCTCTGCGTGAAATTCCATGAACCAGAAAATAACTTTGTTGCACTATAATTTGTCATATGTGTGATTTGCCATCAAGGACAACACCTGTCTCATAATGCCAACAATCTCCCCCATTGGACTTCATGGCAAAGCTAACTTGTCATACTGAGAACTGTCATCTGATTCCTTTGAGTTGTCTGGCATCCCATGCATTCAGTCACATCTGATATCTCTTCTGTAGATTCACCTAGCTGTAAATAAGTGAGATGCTCTTCTATGAGTGGGTTGCCATCAAGTACAACACATGCATCATAATGCCAACAATTTTTGTTTCATTTTCCCCACACTAATAGTACCTGTAGAAACTGAAATTGATTGAACAAAACAAATTGCAACTAGCTGAAATGAACTTGCTGAATGGAAATTTGCAGAGTTGAAAAGGAAAGCAAGAAAATGCATAACGGAAAGAAAGGAAATGACTATTCTACTTTTTCTGAAATGGAATTTGCAGAATTGGAGAGGAAAGCAAGGAAATGTAGAACTGAAAGAAAAGAAATGACTAGTCTACTTTTGCGGAAATAAACTATTAGCAGAATGTTGCAATAGGAAATAGAAGAAAGAAATAATCAAATAATATTATGACACTTCCCCAGCAATGGCGCCAAAAAGTGGTGAGTTCCAGTATTGCAACAAGATTGCTGCAACTCCTGAGCTACCAACCTTACTCTTATCAACCCGATAGTTCGTAACAAACTTGGAAGCATCGATGCTATATGCACAAGTACTATTTCTCACTACAAGTTGTCACTTGGTCAGATGGCACAAGATCACTAGGAGCTAAAGCCAACTTCTATAGATTTTAAAATAATATTTACGTGTGATGAAAGAAAAGAAATATTACTCTACAAAAGCTATTCTAATTGTAGAAAGGAGAAAGACTGGAATGTAAAGCAAAACCTAGTAAACCTTAATTAACAAGATAATTCCACTTTTGCCAAAAACACTATGAAAACCATGAAAGAAATGCCATTACCTACTCAAGGAAGTAAACAACATATACCCATGCTATTTCTGGAAGTAAATAAGCAAAAAACATATTTCTAGATTTTTATGTGAATTTGACATGCACCTAATTTATTGTGCGTGAGTGTGGTGGCACATAGGTGGCGTTAAAGCACAGTTTTAGAGCTTGAGAGGATGTACGATGGTGTGTATGGGTCCTAGGAGGTCTTAGGTGGCCTTCTGGAGGCTTTTCCCAAACTCTGCCTTCCAAAGAAAGCCTACAAGAGAAACTACAGCAGGAAAACAAGGAAACTATAGGAGGCCTACAGGAGGAGGCCGAGAGCAATTTCCGCTATTTTGAGCATGTGAAAGAGGGTGGAAAAGGTGGATGAAGGTTGGAATGAGGTGTAAGGGCACCTAAGGTCTACCATGAATCACCAGGAGAGAGAAAGATGATTGGGTTTGCTTAAGGAGAGAGGAAGAAGTTCTATGAAAAAATGAAGGAAACTAGGGCAGAATTGAGGTGAGGCTTGGGAGACCTGTAGGGCATGGATCAAAAGGAGGGCATGATTGCTGGAAATATGGCCTATTTTTGGAAGAGATCTACTTCATAGACACTGATAGTCAACCAAAAAAATCAAGCAACCAATGAAATGAGTGCATCTAGGAAAAACAATGTTTTGTGTTAAAATGGTCTAAACTATGATCTATGAAAGAAAATGTTGAGAAATGTTGCAAGAAAGGAAAGCATGAAAGAGGACTATTGAAAATTAGGAAGTGAACATGATAAAGGATATCTGAAGCAAAGAAAAACTGGACTATTAACCTACTAAAGATCTGCAAACACTAGAAGTCCTATGAATGAGGAAAATATGTGTTGTTTTGGGCAACAAGAGAGCCTTTGCCTCAAATCATGGTCCTAGAGGGAGGAAGAGAGGCCAAGGCACTATTTCTAGCCTTTTGAATCTTTTCTAATCGTTGATTAGCCTACTATAGAAAGAACAAATGGAAACAAACTACTAAATCATCAAAAACAACCTATTCTCAACCATAAAAGAAATACATCTAATAGAAAATTAATCTACAACTGAAGTAAAGCATACAAATACAAGTAAAGAGAAGCTTGGCTACTTGGATTGCGCCCTAACCCAAGAGCTTCAACCCTCTGAGGTAACTTAGTGCTAGCTCAAAAAGGATTCCATCTTCATTATAAAAAAAAATAGCAAGTTTACATGAAATTGTCACAAAATAATAAGCTCGAAATTTGACCATAGTTAACATAAGAAAAAATCTGACCCTAGTGAAGTCCTAGGCATCTATACTTATACATTTGAAGCTACCAATATCTTCCTTAAAATCAAGGAGTCTTGGCTCCAAAAACTCGAGATAACTATTAGTCATCCTCCACTTGCTCAGCTACCTTCTAGTGCATGATTCGACTGCTTGTACTCTGAGCTGAATGAAGGGGAATTCGAAGTGAGGAGTAATAAATGAGGGGGATTCCCTGCTATAAGTCCTCTCCTCTATCTACTTTGAGTTATTGTTTCCATTTGACCAATGGATCCTTGGCTTTGATCTCAAAATCCATCAATAATCTGCATTAAATACATGTTATGGCATCATAACTAACTCAAATCACTCTATAAGCATAAATATAATCAGAAAATCATATAATAAGCTAAGAGAATGGTTGATTTGACTAGGTTAGGAGGTAAAATGAGCCCATATAATTACTGACTTACGGGGTTCATCACTGATAAGAACATAGGAGCTTATAATGACTCACTTAGATTTGGAGTCTGTTCATTTGATTTCTCATACTCTGGATAAGAGGTATTGTTAAATATAATGTCAAATTTTGAGTTGATTCTTAGCCTGCGAGATGAGGCTAAAAGATTTATGACTTACTTGATTTTGGGAGCATCTTAGGATTAACTACTTTGGGGAGCTTCTTGGCTGCATAAGGCAACATGCAACCCAGCTTATCTAAATTACATTCAATCAATAGGTGTTGATGAATCAAACAATATATTTGGGTGGACAATAAACATGCAAGTGCTCGAGTCCTCCAATCAAAGACATAACAAAATCTATTTTTTATTTGGGTAGTGATTTAGTGATTGTTAGCCAAATGTTATATACTCACTCGGTTTCAATTTAGTTCTATACCTATTGGGTTTGAATATATGAGGTATTGCATGATTTGAATGCGTGCAAGAGTTCTTACTACGAAAAGTGAAGTCTCTTCATGATTGCAAAGGACATGCTGACAATTATATCTGCTCTCTTCTCCTTGGAGTATCTCAAATGTACCTAGTCCCAAAATCTTGGTGGGAGCTATGGTGGGAGGCCCAGATAGCATGGATCAATTTCCTGATGGCCAAAATGATCACAAGAAAATTATACTTTAGAGAGATATCAACACTCCAAGCACCCAAAGCTCAAGTTCCATGGAGCTTCCCATAAATATATAGATTCTCTCTCCAAAACCATACTTTTCTATGAAGGCCAATGCTCAGGCAAGATTTTTGGCAATAAACATATGACTTGGAGAAGAGACTCTGCTCTCTCATATGGGTTTGCTCAACATGTATGCAGTCATTCCTTTCATGTGTTATAGTGCTAATGTCATTTTTCTTTAGGTTTTCTATAGTATTCCTTATAGGACGTGGTATATAAATGCATACATGCTTAAGTTTTAACAAGTTCTTTGGTTTATTGGATTTTCTTAGTGCTAGTTAAAAGAATAAAGTATTCTATCTTCGTCCCATAAATCTTTGGGGGAAAGACCCCATTTCATTTCAGTAATGCTTTGGAGTTTTGTTGTTTCGAATTGATTTGCATTAGTCACACACGTGTTGTGTTGTATCCTTAATACTCACAATGTGGTTAAGTGTTTTTTTTCTTATTTGCCTTAGAAATAGGACCAAGTTGAACTAGCACTTATGTTTTAGTAGCGAGCCAAAGAGATTCAAAAACTAGAGCTAGGTGATTATAGGTAGTTGGTTTTATTTCAGTTCTCATTTCTGTAGAGTATTTTTTTCATGAATTGGACTATGAAATCTAACATTCAGAAGAGACATCTTACTTTTACTTCCTTGGACTTCTATATTGTATTATTAACAAGTCAATTCCTACAAAGAGCATTAAATTTTCCATGGATAATCAGAATCATGATGCCATTGTTTTTGGTGAGATGAGTATTCTACAACGCATAGTGGTGGAAGTAGCAGTCTCTCACTGAAGAAAGTATTCTATCTTCTTCCCGTAAATTTTCTGGGGAAAGATTCCATTTCATTTCAATAATTCTTTGGAGTTTTGGTGTTTGGAATTGATTTGGATTTTTCCCACCCTTGTTGTGTTTTATCCTTAATATTCATAATGTGGATAAGTGTTTGTATTCTTCTTTGCATTAGAAATTGGACCAGGTTTAACTACAAATTATTTTTTAGTAAGGAGCCAAAGAGATTCAAAAATCCCAGCTGGATGTTTATAGACAATTAATTTTATTTTAGTTCTCATTTTGTAGAGTTTGTTTCTTCATGCATTGGACTATCAAATCTAACATTCAGAAGAGACACATTTCTTCTACTTCCTTGGACTTCCCTATAGTTATGCCAATGTGCTTCTCCTTTGGAGTCATTAATGTGTCATATGTTCTATGACGGAATCTTTCATAGGGATAGCTGGAAATTTTTTCCATGCACTTTTGTAATAAGGGATTCAGAACTATTATTAACAGGTATATTGCAACTAGGAAGATCTAGTCACAAGATATTCAATCCCATTGTGCTTAATATAATAAAATGGTTAACCTATGAGTTGTTGATTCAGTTGTCATTTGAAGTTACATCTCACAGTTAACAAACAAAGATATCCATATGGCATATATTATATCTAGGAGTTTGTTCCAATTGTGTGGACTATTGTTGATGTCGCAATTAGGTCCTGCAAGGGGAAAATTTCATATGCACAAATTAGGTTCTTAATGTATTAGCATTATCCTAGCTTGTAATTCATTTAATATGGAAAATAACATCAAATTCAATATAAGTGTTTCAATCATACAATGAATAAAAATGGAGTGTTGTGAGAATGTCTACCCTGATTGAAATATGTCCAACTCCTCACTTGAAACTTTATTTGTACAAAATGACCGGTAAAAACTATTTAACAATCAACCGTTTAGAAATTTTAAGCTCGTTCATGCTTCTTGGTTGCTAAAATTAACAAGTCAATTCCTATGAAGATCATGAAATTTTCCATGGATAATCAGAATCATGCTTTCACTATTGTGGTAAAAAGAGAATTCTACAACACATAGTGGTGGAAGTAGCAGTCTCTCTTTTGGTGTCTTTATTGAGTGTAAAAAGGGACAAAATGTCTCAAGACGTCAAAACCACTTTGCACTTCCAGTTTTCATTATTTCGTTTTTACTTTGTAGGTCGAGTTGGTTGGAGGATACTGTGATTCAGGAGAGAACGTTAAATTTTGGTTTCCAATGGAATTTACCACAATTATGCACTTATTTTTCATCTTATGGCTAAAATCTATTCAATTTTCAAACTTGTTTGAGGAAGGGGATCCCAACACTGATTAATAATGATGGGAAATGCTAGAAGATATGGAAACAACTCGCACTCTTTATAAAATTGATAGCCAACATCCTGGTTTAGATGTTGCCACTGAAACAACTGCATCACTTGCAGCTGTATCCCTTGTATTTTGTAAATCTCATCCTTCATATTCAAAATAGCTTATTCATACCACCATTAGGGTAAGTACTAAAATCATTACCTATTTTAAGTTTACATTGTAGGAATTCACTCTAAATCCCCACGGTTGACCTTCTTGCCTTGCGATTGTCAGGTATTTGATTTTGATTGTAAGAACATAGGAGCTTAGAGTGAATCACTTAGATCTGGAGTTTATCCATTTTATTACTTGTACTCTAGATATGAGGTATTGTTAAATATAATGTCAATTTTTAAGTTGATTCTTAGTCTGCAAGATGAGGTTGGAAGATTTATGATTGACTTTCTTTCGGGATCATCTTAAGATGAACTACCCTAGGGAGATGCTTGGCTACATAAGGCAACAGACAACCCATCTTATCTAAATTACATTCAATCAAAAGGCAAGCCATTAGGTGCTAATGAGTCAAACAATATATTTGGGTGGTACAATAAACATGCAGGTGCTCCAGTCCTCCTATCAAAGTTATAACAACATCTATTTTTTTTGGGTAATTATTTAGTGATTGTTAGCACATTTTTATATATTCATTGGGTTTTAATTTTCTTTTGTGCCTATTGGGTTTGAATTTGTGAACTATTGCATGGTTTGAATGCGTGCAAGAGTTCTTACTATGGAAAGTTAAGTCTCTTCACGACTACAAAGGAAATGATGACAATTATATTTTCTCTCTTCTCCCTGTAATGTCTCAAATGCACCCAATCCCAAAATCTTCATGGGAGCTATGGTGGGAGGTGTAGACAACATGGATCAATTTCCTGATGACCGAAATGATTACGAGAAAATTATACCATAGAGAGCTATTTACACTCCAAGCACCCAAAGCCCAAATTCCATGGAGCTTCCCATACTATAGAGATGCTCTCTCCAAAGCCATACTTTCATATAAAGGCCAGCACTCTGGCAAGCTCCCTAATAGCCAACGTATAAGATGGAGAAGAGAATTGGAGTGTTAGATGGGTTTATTAGCATGTGTTTAGTCATTCATTTCATGTATTATACTAGTAATTTCATCTTTTCTTCATGTTTTTTTATAGTATTCCCTATAGGCCACAATATATAGATGCATGCATGTTGAAGTTTTAACAAGTTCTTTGGTTTATTGGATTTTGTTAGTGCGAGTTAAAAGAAGAAACTATTCTATCTTCATCCCACAAATCCTCAAGGGAATGATTCCATTGCATTTCACTAATGGTTTGGTCTTTTGGTGTTTGGAATTGATTTGCATTAGTCCCACACATGTTGCGTTCTATCCTTAATATTCACAATGTGGATAAGTGTTTGTATTCTTCTTTTCCTTAGAAATAGGAGCCAAAGAGATTTAAGAAATTGAGTTGGGTGTTTATAGATAGTCAGTTTTATTTTAGTTCTCATTGTCGTAGAGTTTTTTTTTTCATGATTTGGACTGTGAAATCTAACATTAAGAAGAAACGTCTTCTATGTACTTATTTAGACATCCCTATAGTGTTATTAACAAGTCAATTCCTGTGAAGATCAAGAAATTTTCCATGGATAATCAGAAAATGGTCACATTGTTGTGGTGAGAAGAGCATTCTACAACACATGGTGGTGGAAGTAGCAGTCTCTCAAAGAAGAAAGTTTTATATCTTCATCCCATAGATCTTGAAGGGAAATATTACATTTCATTTCTATAATTCTTTGGAGTTTTGGTGTTTGGAATTGATTTGCGTTAGTCCTGCCTGTTTTGTGTTATATCCTTAATATTCACAATGTGGATAAGTGTTTGTATTCTTCTTTACCTTAGAAATAGGACCAGGTTGAAATACAACTTATTTTTTAGTAAGGAGCCAAAGAGATTCAAAAACTCGAGCTAGGTGTTTATAGACAGTTGGTTTTATTTCAGTTCTCATTTCTGTAGAGTTTATTTTTTCATGTATTGGACAATGAAATCTAACATTCAGAAGAGACATATTGCTTGTACTTCCTTGGACTTCCATATAGCTATGCCAATGTATTTCTCCTTTGGAGTCTTTAACGTGTCATATGCTCTATGAAAAAACATCTCATAGGGATAGCTGGAAAGATTTCCCATGCAGTTTTGTAATCAGGGATTCAAACAGTCAATAGTAGGTCAAGTGCAACTAGGAAGATATAGTCATGAGATATTCAATCCTTTTGTGCTTAATCTAATAAAATGGTTAACCTATAAGTTGTTGATCTACTTGTCATTTTAAGTCACAATTCACAGTTAATAAACAAAGATATCCATATGGCATATATTATATCTAGGCGTTTTTTACAATTGCCTGGAATAGTTTTGATGTCACATCCATGTTACAATAAGTGTCATTTAATTACAAGGAAGTTGTTGCAAAAGGAAAATTTCACATGCACAAATTATTTTCTTATTGTATTAGCATTATCCTAGCTTGCAATTCATTTAATATGGAAAATAACGTCAAGTTCAGTATAAGTGTGTTGATCATATAGTGAAGAAAAATGGAGTGTTGTAAGAATGTCTACCCTGATTGAAATATGTCCAACTCCTCACTTGATCCTTTCTCGATGTAAGCTGACCAACAAAACCTATTTAAAAATCAACCATTTTAAAAATTATAAACTCATTCATAGTCCCTGGTTGCTAAATTAACAAGTCAATTTCTATGAAGATCATGAAATTTTCTATCGATAATTAGAATCATGTTGTCATTGTTGTGGTGAGAAGAGCATTCTACAGTAGAGGGTGGTGCAAGTAGCAATCTCTCTTTTGGTGTCTTTATTGAGTGTAAAAAGGGACAAAATGTCTCGAGAGGTGAAAACAACTTTGCACTTCCAGTTTTCAATATTTCATTTTTTATTTTGTAGGTGGACCTTGTTGGAGGATACTATGATGTAAGAGAGAATGCTAAATTTGGGTTTCCAATGGAATTCACCACAATGATGCACTTATTTTTCATCTTATTGCTAAAATATATTCAATGTTCAAACTTGTGTCAGGTAGGGGATGCCAACATTGATCACACATGTTGGGAAAGGCCAGAAGATATGTACATAGATCACACTATTTATAAAATTGACAACCAACATCGTGGTCCAGATGTTTCTTCTGAAAAAACCGCATCACTTGCAATTGCATCCCTTGTATTTCACAAATCTCATTCTTCATCTTCCAAACGACTTATTCATATTGCCATATGGGTAAGTACTAATATGGTTACCTCTTTTAAGTTTACATTGTAGGCATTCACTGTAAATCCCCCCAACTTACCTTGTGCCTTGGGATTCTCAGGTATTTGATTTTGTTGATAAGCACAAAGGAGATTATAGTGACTCAATTAGATCTGGAGACTATCCATTCTATTTCTCATACTCTGGATATGAGGTAATGTTAAAAATAATATCAAATTTTGAGTTGATTCTTATCCTGCGAGATGAGGTTGGAAGATTTATGACTCACCTCCTTTTGGGATCATCTCAAGATGAACTACTCTGGGGAGATGCTTGGCTTCATAAGGCAACACACAACCCAACTTATCTAAATTAAATTCAATCATAAGGCTAGTCATTAGGTGCTGATGAATCAAAGAATATATTTGGGTGGGACAATAAACATGCAGGTGCTTGAGTCCTCCTATCAAAGGTATAAGAACATCTATATTTTTTTGGGTAGTGATATAGTGATTGTTAGCACATTCTTATATACTCATCGGGTTTCAATTTGATTAGGTACCTACTATGTTTGAATTTGTGAGCTATTGCATGGTTTTAATGTGTGCAAGAGTTCTTGCTACAAAAGGTGAACTCTCTCCATGACTACAAAGGACATGATGCCAATTATATCTTCTATTTTCTCCCTGGAGTATCTCAAATGCACCCAATCCCAACAGCCTAGTGTGAGCTGTGGTGGAAAGCCCAGAAAACATGGATCGATTTCCTAATGACCGAAATGATTACGAGCAAATTATACTATATATATCTATCAACACTATAAACACCCAAAGTCCAAGTTCAATGGATTTTCCCATAACTATAGATATTGTCTCTCCAAAGCCATACTTTTTTATGAAGGCCAACACTTAGGCAAGCTCCCTGGCAATCAACGTATTATGTCAAGAAGAGACTCTACTCTATGAGATGGGTTTTGTCAGCATGTATGCAGTCATTCCTTTCATGGGTTATACTACTACTATCATCTTCTCTTCATGTTATTTATAGTATTCCCTATAGGCCATGGTATATAGATGCATACATGCTTAAGATTTAACAAGTTCTTTGGTTTATTAGATTTTCTTAGGGCTAGTTAAAAGAAAAAAGTATTCTATCTTTGTCCCATAAATCTTTAGGGGAAAGATTCCATTTCATTTTAGTAATGCTTTGGAGTTTTGGTGTTTGGAATTGATTTGCATTAGTCCCACCCATGTTGTGTTCTATCCTTAATATTCACAAATAATTGTTTGTATTCTTCTTTCCCTTAGAAATATTACAAGGTTGAACTATAACGTATTTTTTAGTAAGGAGCCAAAGAGATTCAAAAACCCGAGCTGGGTGTTTATAGGTAGTTGGTTTTATTTCAGTTCTCATCATTGTAAAGTTTTCTTTTTCAAGCATTGGACTGTGAAATCTAACATTCAGAAGATAAATCTTGCTTGTACTTCCTTGGACTTCCCTATAGTGTTATTAACAAGTCAATTCCTGTGAAGATCATGAAACTTTCCATGGACAATCAGAAGGATGTTTTCATTGCTGTGGTGAGAAGAGAATTCTATAGTATAGGGTGGTGGAAGTAGAAATCTCTCTTTTGGTGTCTTTATTGAGTGTAAAAAGGGACAAAATATCTCAAGAAGTGAAAGCCACTTTGCACTTCCAGTTTTCGTTATTTCATTTTTTATTTTGCAAGTAGACTTGTCTAGAGGATATGTTGTAGGAGAGAATGTCAAATTTGGGTTTTCAATGGCATTCACCACAATGATGATGTCATGGATTGTTTTGGAATTTGGTGGGCTCATGGGTGGTGAGATAGCAAACTCAAAGGATGCCATTCTCTCGGCCACATATTACCTACGGAAGGAAAATGCACATCCAGGCACCATATATGTCCAGGTAAATGCATATATAGTACACAATGATTCAATTCTTTACAAACTAACCCTTGTCATGCTATGTAGCTATAGCCACTGTTTACGTCACTAAAAATACAACATACATTACTTGTTTCTCATCTTATGGCTAAAATATATTCAAGACAAGTAACACTTTAGATTCATAGAACTTAACACTTCATTTTCAAGTTAATGTACTAATAAGGAGTTGTCTACCAATGGTTACATAGACCTAAAGGTACTCCACTAAAGAAAATATTTATGATCATTGTGTGAACATAAACTTGGGATCAATTGATGGGATGCAATGAATATCATGGGAAATTGAGAAACTACAAAGTTAATGGTCTTGTTGTAGTGGCTACAACCAACCTCCAAAATTTTGGCTCACATGCAAATTTCGAAGCCTACCTCGGATCCTACGATCAAGTATCCTTGGTCACTTGTTGGTAAGCTGATGATTTCAAGCTCCCCTCCTTGATATTAAGATTTGTCTGTGTTCTAATATTCTTTTATCATGTTTTATATTTGGGCATAGGGGTTGTTGTTTGTCATGCAAAAGGAATGTTGTCTTGCTTCATGGGAATTGTCTTGGTATGAGTGGTTGTCATCACATAGACATGCTTCACACTCGCCTCATGCATTCACATCATGAAGGTTGCTGCATCAAGCAAAGTATGTCTTAAGCATTTTGGATGGTCTACATTGTGTCACTAAGTGTGCATGTGCGATCACAGTCGAGTCCTATCAATGTTTGCATATGTTTCACTGATCTCATACTTAACCATTTCTTAGGAAGCCTAGCCTCATCGAGCTTCCCAAAACCGTGCGCTTTGTTTCTGCAACCATCAAGCTTCCTCGCTTTCTTATTGAAACCCTGCAATGTGTAGAGACGCCATCCTCCCTTGCCTACTGAAACCCTACACCTGGAGAGGCACCAGCCAACACTGCTCTCCAAAAATGCATAGAGCAGTCCAGCTGCACTACAATCAGAAATTGCATAGAGGTGTCCTCCTAGGACCCATGTCCTGTAGTAGTGCCTTGAGCCTCTAATTTCGCAATGGTTTCCAATTTGTCTTGTCGATCTTGCATGTAGAAACTATGCAGACGGGTATCCTGGGCCTCATTCCTGCAGCAGTCACTGTCTACTAAAATTGTGCAGATCTACCTCTCGTGACTACAGGAAAAGGTGACATGATGAAATTGATTCGAAGGAGTTGTGAGAAGGACCAGGGAACCAAGTAATGGAAAATATCAAGACTGCATGAAAACTCCACCAGATGCATGATCATCTTGAGGATAAGTACAGAACATCTTCTGAAGTACACCTCTTAGTTGAGTTTGTAGGATTTCTTGTCATTGTCATATCACCCTACCTGTAGTAACATGAATGTTCACAAAAATGAAAAGTCATCTCATGTGTTTCTTCTACATGTCTTGTTTCTTTCTCACTTGATCGACCAACTATCCTCTTCTGCATGTTGATTGCTATGTCATGATTGTGACCTCGTTCTGGGGATGTTGAAGGTTGTGTTTGAGTTGTGTTCTCTATGTACACATCTATCGCACTCACACACAATGTTTTATGCACTGTCGCGCAAGCGTTGTCATGGTAGTTCAATGATCCATCACAAGCATTATGCTTTTTGCTTGCACTAATGGTCAGTCACACTGAGTATGTGTTGTCTTGATGGTTTGAGGTGTCTTATTATCAAGTCATGGTGAGTGTGTGTTCAAAAGGTCACGTATGCACAAGTTGATGCACTCACACACCTAGTCATATTGTTGAAGTTCTGATGACCAGATTACCCTCCAATAGTCAGATCCTCGTTGATTTACATTATACAATGTCAGCACTCAGTGAGCATGTACTGTTATCGAGAATTTCGTAGAGGTTGAGGTTGTCTCCCATGTAGCCTACACTACGCAATTGTGGAATCATCCAAATCGACTGTCACCCAAAACAACACAGAACTATCCAACAAGCCATTTCAATATGTGTTGCCAATAAGCTAATCAACCAACCCTCCTACTGGTCAACTGAAGAGTTTGATCGAGCAGTGACCTGGACTCATTCCTCTCAAAAGTAGCACAATAGTTGTAGATATCGCTTGATCTACTGACTGAGGAAACTGTGTAGACAGGCCAGACAAACAGCTAGTGCTTGTCCCTATCTCCCTCAAAAAATTACGTCGTTTTTCCTACCAGCCACCCAATCAACTGCTTGGCTACTCACCTAGAAAACTGTGCAGATTTCATGAGCAAGCCCCTCAGCTGCCCAGCATCTCGCTCAGCTCAGAAAATGTGCATATGTGTTCATCTTCTCAAGCTACCAAAAATTACGCAATTTTTGTTACTAGCACTCTTGTAGCCCACTGCCAACTTCCTCTAGGAATTGCACAACTTTTTTTGCTAAGCCTCTCTACTGTCTGCACTGCTTCCCTCTAGAAATTGTGTAGATCTGCCCTCCAACTGAGTTAGATCCCATAGACAATCATTACTGATCTACATTATCTAGCTCAGCCTCCCATTGACTTCTACGCAATTTTCACCAGTAGTGCCTAGAGCACGCATCCCAGTGTGGAACTTTCCTTGTGCAGTTTCATAGCCTTGTCCTCTCTCCCGGTCACCTGTATCTGAAAGCAAATGAAAATGCATCATGGTAGGCTAGGAGGTTTATCGATTTGATGTCATCTCGTCATGAGTGATTGTGAATATAGCTATATGGATAAGACATGACGCAATGATGGATGGGATGAACAAGGAGAGTACATGCAAGGATATGTGTTCGCAAACAGACAAACAAATGATGCATGCGAGGAGAATTTTTCGTAAACAGATGAACATGTGAGGAGAATTTTTCACGAATGAACAAACATGTCAAGCATGCCAAAGTAAAAGCAAAGGATCAATGTGCACATCCAACATCAAGCGAACACTAATGACCATCGAAGACTTCGTACACCTTTCCATGCGGAGGTGAAGTTGTGATACACCAAGATCACATCAACCACTCAACAACACTACAACTCAAAATGGACACCACCAGTAGCATGGACATACCAACAATGTCATGTCAAGTTGTGTCATGAGTCATGTCAGCCACATCACTACTAGGGGCCATACTATTTCTAATCAATGTAATGTAACGTGATAGTCCAAGAGACCCACCTGTAATATAAAGAGTCATGTCGAGTTGATAAGTCAAATAGTCATCAGGGAAGTCCATGAGTCCTTTGTACATGCAGAGGACTTTTCACCTTGGCTCCTCCCACGTAGCCTTAAGAATCTATGAACGTTTTTTTTTATGAGCAAGCAGTGGCTCCAATGCCATGCCATCGGTATTAGTGATGTAATGGTGTATCGATGTGACTTGGAAATTTCGCTTAATGTAGAAGCCTAATAACAAGACAACACTTTTTCACACATGTGTTGTATCTATTTGTAAGATTGATCTTGAACACTTGTAATACGTGTTTCTTTAACCCGTGTTAAACAATTGAACTCATCCAGTTGTTCTAATACATATATTCATGAAAATGTGGTGTATAAGTTGTTAAGTTGTCCTGCTTGTGTTGGTTATCTCCTCAGGCATCAGACAAAACCTTTCACATAAAGTTGTTATAATGACCGTCATACTCGCGTAGACTGTCCCGCTAGGTGTTTCACATGCTATCTTCCCTTGTGTGTTGTGACTACCGCATGCATGTGGATTTTTACTTTGGAAGCTATGCATGTCTTATAGTGTTGTGTGTCTTTGACAGAGTTGGGACTTCCTCCCTTCTGACTAGAGACTCACTTCCACCCTCTCTTTATGTTGTGAAAGAAACTTGGCACATTTAACACTAGCATTTACTAGGCACGCGAACCTTGCTATTCGAAGACAAAGAATACCACTCTCTCGTGCTGACAAGAAAGAGCTAAGTCATATCTTTAAGATAAATCGAGCCATCATACCAGGTGGGAATCCTACACAAAACAGTGTGAGATCTAGTTGGGACTTCATACCCAGGAGATCCCCTATGTTGGTGGTTCTAGCACTGTCAGCAGGACCACAAAACAAGGAGAGTGCCTTTGGTCAGGTCCCTACAGAAGGGAAGCGCTGGTATCAAAATAATGTAATTAAAAGTGGGGTGCATTCTAAAGCCTTACTGAATATGTAGGTGCACACATGTATATAAATGTGGGGTGAATTATAAGGCTGACTAGATATGCAGGTGATTGATAACTCTGTCTATATGACCATGTGCATAATAGGGCATTGGGTGCAAAATTAAATATATTTATAGAGAGAAAAAGGGTGTTTTGAATTCATTTCCTACTTGTATATCCACAAGACCTTTTTCAGTGTCATCTCTAGTCAGGATTGATTTGGGCTTAGATTAAACAACTCCTAAAATTAATTATCAATAGATTATCATGTGTAAGATATGATATATATGGAAGCACTTGGTTTATTTTAATCCATGCTCTCATACATGATTAATATTTAATTTTAATCCATGCATTTAGATTATCCTATGTATGATTATTTTCTCTCATGGTGTATCATGGTTACCTGTGCATTTATGTTGAATATTTTTCACTTTAAGATGCACATTATTTTGCACATATCTATTTATTTTTAGTATTACACATCTCTAAAATCTGGTCCCAAAGACTAAAATTTATTATTTGCACTCACCCTCACTCAGCTATTTACAAACAGGTCAAGAAAGAGTCTTTCGCTTGCTCATAATCCTAGAATACATGCAGATTTGTTAGTTAGGTGTCAGCATACAACCATTAGGGACACCCCCTTGAGACTGAAAAAGCACCAGTCTGAACATAGAGGTCTTCTAACTGTGACAGGGGTTGATTTTCTTGTTGTTGTTGGACAAATTTCTCTGTGTAGATCAGCATGATCACATCATCCAATGACATCAAATGTAGTGAAGAGAGACAATGAAACCATCATGCAAGCTACTATAACATGATGCTCATAATAAAATGCCATCTTAGGGCCAAGAGACTTGGGGGAGATACAATCCCTCTAAATGTACATCTAATAGATATCATCCTCAACTACTCGGTTGATCTATAATTGTGGGAAGGAAATGAGTAAAAGGATGGAGAAACTCTATCAAAATGTCAATGGAATGGAGGAATAAAATGGCCTCTAAGAACCAGCCGTGTTTGCGATTGGAAAGATATATGGAAGCAATATCCTTAGACAAGAAAAGAGTGAGATACATATATCTCTGTCATCCAGAAATAGAGCCCCCTAGAGCACAGATCCTATGAAGGAAAACAAATCTGAAAATGTTATCCAAACATAAGTCACCTGGTTTGTCAACAACTGCAAAGCTTTAAGAAAAATCTATGATTTAGAAATTTATAACTCAAACAATTCATTTAGAGGGAATGCAATAGTTTAGCCATGCCACCTACGTTTAAACTCCTCTAGATCCCAATCAGAGGCATAATTCCTTGCAACAAGAAGCCTAGTTTTTACCCCTCTCTGAGACCTTATGGCCTTAAAATTACATGACATCCTTATACAACCCCACATATCATTACACAAAGAATGGTTCCCCATATCCATTGATGACTAACAACAAACCAGGGCCATGTGAATAGATTTGAAGTGTAACAATGAAGGGAAAATAGGGATTTTTAGTGAAGCCAATGGGTGTCGTGAGGGTTGGAAAAAATACAAAAAATAATATATTATGTGTAATTACATGAATAACATGAGATCATGAATTATTGACTAGTTTTTCTAGTTCCCTACGACCTGATTTATTTAAAACTGCATGCCATTCCCATAAAACCCCACCAAACAGAGCATGATGATTAGCTTTCCATATTCATCTTCACAAGTTGTATATTGCATAGTGTTAAGAAGGGATGTATGGTGAAGGAAATAGGAATGGGAGTACCAAAGATTAATGATATGAAGCAAAAACAACTTTATCCTACGCTCCCTCATTCAAGACTTCAATTTATTTTTAGATATGGTGGTGGTTGTATATTTGGTGGAATTTATTCAATTCTTACACTTCCCCATAGGCTGATTCAAGTTGGGGCTTCTCTTATTGCAGCTCAATGAATTTCATATCTCTAGGGAGTGACACTTCTTCTCCTCCAGTCTCTTGTGTGCCTTGATTGAAATCATTTGAGTTTGACTTCTCTGAGGTTGTAGGCATGGGAATTATTGTTTATGTATTTAGGACAAATCGAGGTGGTGTGATGAACATCTGTGTTTGCAGAGTTGCTTGAGGGGTAGTCAAGTCTCATGGTGGTGAGAGTGCACCTTCTTTGGCTGTCTAAAGTTGGAGTGATTGATGCACTTGCAGCATTGAGGACCTCACCTTTCCACTATTATGTAGTAGTATTTTGTACCACCTTTTTGTAGTGGGCATACCCCTATCTTGCAAGGATGTTGAAAAGTTGCACGTTGCTTGATCGTTTGAAGCACCTATAGTGAAAATTTTCAGTTGCAATGATATCCTTGTCACTATCTTAGTAGTTTGAATATTGATATCGTAAATGAATTTGTAGTATATTTTGAACTTGGATCATGTTGTGGCCAGCAACAACCCCCCTTTTTCATTTAAGTGTTTGTCCAAAATATTAAATGAATGGGGACCCTTAGTTTAAAATAAGGTTACCATCGTAAGCTTAGAAAGGTCTTTTGAATATTTTTTAACCTAAGTCTACGATAAGGTAAAGGTATTTAAAAATTGCATTACAAAAAGGATACGAAATGCCTTCATTCCCTTATAATATTAGTATGCGCAAGACCCCCGTGTTAAGCCTAACATTGCATCGCAGTAAAGTAATGCTCATAAGGAAAAACCTCAAGATCTGCCAATTTGCGATAACACTGATCGCAAGATCGCATATCGCAGAAATAAACTGGAAATACTTGACAAACATTAAACTTCTGTGACCTGCGATGTTGCGATCGCCGCAATGGCGCAATCTGCGATCTTGCGATATGCGATTGACGCGATTTGCGATGGAACGATCTTCAATATTACGTAAGCAAATCATGAATCATTTAATCACGAATCCTTCGAGCACGCCATTCAAAGAAAAGCCACTTACCATAATCTGACCCCAGATCATGTGCTTTTAATGATAGTAAAGGGATTAGTTGTCAGTTATTAAATGAAATGAAGACGTGTGCTTTTGTAAAGAATTATTTCACGTAAAGTGGCATATTTGATATATATGTTGCATTTAAAACTCTCCCATCACCTTTCTTAATCAGTCATTTCCACTTCGCTCGTAATCTGCAGGAACAAAGAGTTAAGAAGATTCAAAGACGAACGTAGGAGCAAATGGCAAAGAAACATAAAGCCCAAGGCTCCGAGACGAAGGAAAAGACGAAGGAGATGGTGCCTTTGTATACAGACACTGCATGCAACAGGGACGTAGGAATTTCGACATGGGAAGGCATGTATAGGCTGTTGGAGGAAGAAAATCCTAAAGTAATGAAGGTTGATAGCGCTGCGGGCTCACAAAACTCTTCTGAGGCATCCTTAGAGGAGCTGGCATGTTCATTTCTTCACCGAATAGCAGCTAGACCCAAAATTTTATCGTATACAGATATGATCAGGTGGATACTTGACAATGCAGAGTTACAAGGTAGACAATTCAAGGTTCAGAGACATGGGCTCATAGGATCATTCGCTGCGCAAGACTTAAAGCTTATGTATCATCTTCCTGAGCCTCAGACGACCTACAATGCACAATTTGTCAAGAAATTTGCAGCAGAGAACCCAAACCTGGCAGATACCACTAAAGAATGGACCAGAAGAGAGGAGCCGCTAAAAAGGGACAAAAAGGGTATGTACAGCACTGGTTCCCTCACCTTTCCGTATTGTTTTGCTGCGGCCATGCTTTGCAGGCTGTTTGGGATGCCAGACATAAATAAATTTTTGTCTGAATGGCTACCACTCATAGACGCTTCCACAAACGCCGATATCGTGGATTGGGCCAAGATATTTTCTGATAATCTATACACTGCTGTTATGAATTACCGATCTAAAAGATCCTTGTCTCAAAGGGTCTATCCTCCTTTTTATTTGTTTTCTTATATTATGGATTCTATTTGCTATGTATCTAAATTCCCCACTATGGGTTGGAAATGGACTACCTAGGACCCGTCACCTATTCATGTTTATCATAAAGTATTATGGGATTCCCAGTTCGCACCTCACTTCTATCAGATTTTCCACGGGCTTATCTTACCCCTATATAGGATGATGTATGATGAAGAACCCCCGAGGTGCTCACCCGAAGCGCAAATAAACATCATCCCCATCGCAAGATGGTTCGGGGAAGAATGGTTCACTTATATTAGAGTGTTTGGGAGCACTGTACCTCCACATGTCCTACCTCTATATGTCCCCGACAAACTTTTGGCTAGGGAAATTTCCTATCAGACCTGCTCAGAAGGCGGCCTGACCAAATAACTAAAATATAAGAAAAAGGCCATATGGCCTCAGTTTCCTGTAGCGTGTGGGGCCTTCTCATTGTTCGATGTAGGACACGCTTTAGCCAAAGTGGAGAATGTGATGTCCCTATAGTTATTTAAATTCCTAGCTCGGCCTTTTGACCTAAATAATGTTGCCCATGATTTCACTACAAGCGTCAAAATAAAAATATTCGTCGGAAAGAAAGATTTGTTTGATGATTTGTTTCAAGGTAAAAGCTCACTCCAGGAAGTTTTTCGAGAAGCTCGGTGGAGGTTTTCCCCAGATGACCTCCAAAGATTCATGTTATACAGGGAAAGAAGGCTAGACAGTGTTCCCATAGAGAAGCTGCGACCGCCCACCAGAGAATCGACTCCCAGCGTCAACCTTAGTGGAAACTCTAGTACTTCCAAATCCAAATCTGACGCTGCCCAAGGAACGCCTGAACGTTCTAAAAATTCTGGAAGAGACCAAGGAAAAAGCGAAGAAACAGCTAAAGATATAGCTCAGTCAAGTGAAATGTCGCAACAGCAAGTCATCGCCTCCCCGCTAAGAGATGTCCCTCCTCCCGTCATTAAAGCGCCACTCGTCACAACAGAGCTAGACAAAGAATGGGAAAACTTCAACGAGCTAATCAGCCTTGAAGGGCAAGCCCCAAGAACACCTGTGAACAATACACAGGTAACACAAGAAGTGGTTTCAACCATAGTCACCAATGTCACAGAAACGGAGCACAGTCATATCGGTCCACCTTCTGAGCTTCTACTTAGTGTAGAGGAAATTCCCCCACTAGATGTATTCTATAATCCCCAGCATAAAGCAGTTGTGAGGAGACAAAGAAAGAAGAGAAAGCTAGAGAATACACTACCATAGGATCCTGAACATTTAGACGTCTTATGGAAAGACCCCAACAGCAACTCGACAGAAAATCTCACGAAGTTGTCTCAGATCGCAGGAGCATACACTTCTGCGACTATCAACAAGGCATCGAAAGTTCAGCAACTGTTGAGGAAACAAGAAAACCAAATACAGCTACTACAACAACAACTACAACAAGCCAATGCTAGTATTGAAGCGTCCAAACAACTCGAGAAGTTACAAGAAGACTTTCAGCAGATGCAGATAAGCTATCAAAGAAGCCTAGACGAAAAAGGAAAGCAGTTGCAAGCTTTACAAGGAATACATAAGGACGAGCCTAAGCTTGCCGAATTTGTTTCAGAATCTGCTGGCTTAAATGAGAAACTTCTACAGCAACAGGAAGAGTTGGGACGTAAGATATCGTAGTGGAGTCACTATTGCGAGCTGAGCGATAAACTCACCAATCAAGTGGGGGACTTGCGAAGTGACTATGACCTGATTGACAGACGAGTGATGGAATATTTAGCTTGGCAGGATGGAGAGGAAGGGAAAAGAGCAAATGCACCTAGAATAAACGAGAGTCATAAAAAAATTTCTCTTTAACAAATGGGACGATCAAATCAGGCAGGAAGAACAGGCAGCGGAGACAGCGGCAACGCAGGCAAGCGTTCTTATCAACTGTGTAAATGAGAATTTACACAGAGCCAGCTTAATCGCAGAAACCACCCCGGGGTACCTACCAAATAAGTCACGACTGGAGGCAGAATGGAAGCAGAAGGTGCAGGAAAAGGGAAAAGCGATTCAGGCATTGAATAGGTTGAATTGGGAGTGTTACTGGGCATACTTAGTTAAGCCACACAGTCAATGGATGAATGTGAAAAGCATCATAAACTCAGCCGAGAAAGTAGTGCCAGGTCTCATAGATTCTGTTTTCGCAGCCCAGCTCAGCACAGAAGTCGGCCAACCGACTCTTCTCAAGTCCATGATGAACACTTGCAGTTTTAAGGACTAAATTCAGAAGTAGCTTATTTTTAGAAGTTTGTTGTTTCTTTTTATTTAGATTAGAAAAAAGGACGGTCATTTGAGAACTGTATCCTAAAATTTTGTAAAAACACTACTATTCGAATTAGGAAGTAGTATTTTAACCCTTCTCATGCATTTAGAGAAGGGTCCAGAGATTTGTCAAAAACTTATCCCCGGAACCTGCACTTATGCACCCTCAGAGGAGGTTTTGATGAATGGATGGATCGAGATTTATTTTTATTTGCATTTTGATATCTACTACTGATGTTTCACTTTTGTACTCTTGGTAGATGTTAGAACAAGTAGAGATAGATCGTTTTTGCTTGAAGCTTATGGTTAGAATTAGTCATGAATGGTACTTTTATCTCTTGGCAATTTCTGCTTATATTCTTTAAGTGATTTATAGTTTTTAGTTGTTTATATGTTATTGCATGAATGTATGGGTTACCATTTGGCACTTCTGTACAGTTGAGTCATATTGTTTATGTCTGACATATGAATAGCTTATTATGCGATATGTTTTTCACAATTGTTTTGCCTAACTTCTTATGCAAAGTGGTTTATCTTAAATGATTTCTATTCTTATGATAGCTGAATGATCTTTATTACCAGTTATTGTTTGAAATCTCTTTAGATCGCATAATAGAAGATATACATCCCGTGTTAGCATAGATTTGATGTGTTGTTTCTCATTAGATTACGATATCATAGAGTTATTTTAAAGGATCTAAATTAGATTAGCTTTAAAGTACTCTTAGATCAGCATTATTCAACTCTATACACACACACACACCCAAGATCGGGAAACTGGTCCCGTTACCCCCAGCCAGACCCGCTATACCAAACAGATAAGGAGCTACCAACCAAGGTCCGGACCGGGTGGGTATCCCCCTTGTTGTCGACTCGATTTTCGGGGCTTCAACAGATCAATATTGACTTATGCCACCTTTTTCAATGCACAAGAGAGGGCTTCATAATTATCTATCACAAACTTGACCTAAGGATTCTAGTGTGGTAGTTTAATGCTTGCTTTCTTTGCTCATTTAGAAATTCTAATCAATGGCAAGAAACTCTTGTAATGAAAGTTTTGGTTTTGGTCTTTCATGTCTAGTACATTTTGCAGGATCTTATTAGTGAGATACCTCACCTAGCTCAACTTTACCTTGGATGGATAGATCTTCCCACGTGAATATTTGTTCTACAAAACTACATCATACTTATAGATTCTGGTCCAGGTGTTAATAGTGAGCACTAAAGTTATTTTAGTCATAATGAGTAATGATAGGACATAAAACCTTGTATAGAAATTGCAATGAGATTCTACTTAAAGGTGACTTAATTGTATCACACTGATTTTGACATGACATATCAATAAAACGATATAAGTCATTGCAGTTTTTTCACCTCTGTTTGGTGCGTTAATCACTATATGAGATTGAAGGAATCTGGTGGCATCCTTGACCAGAACTATTGCTTGATTGACAAGAACATGAAACTTGTCTTGTACAACATTTGCATTGACTGTGAAGGATTTAAGGAGCATAAATGTTGTTTTTGCTGAGCCTAGCAAGGATCATTAATTACACTGTTTATTGGTCCCTGTGGTATACATTCTTTGGATATTGTTTTCTCCCTTAATTGTAAGTGCATAAAAATATTGGATTCATAGGATAGGCTACCATTAATCCTCTGAGCCAATGATTTTTGATGTTTTCTGATTAAATTATTTAAAACTTAATTGCATTTTATCTTCCAAAATGTGCAGATAGTTTTGTTTGTTGGAACAATGCTACAAGTTATAATAAAAAAGATTATGTTCTGCAAAATGATTTCCACCTTGCATTCTTTTTGTGGATATGCGTAAGCAATATGCTCTTCCAGTAGAGAATAAATTCTTGTGTGTTGATGAGCTTCATAAATGGGTAGTTATATGGGTTCATTTTACCTCCAAACCTAGTCAAATCAACCATTATCTTAGATTATTGTATGATTTTCTAATTATATTTATGCTTATAGGGTGAGTTGAGTTAGTTATTATGCCATGTGGTCTAACATGTATTTAATGCAGATTATTGATGGATTTCAAGGTGAAAGTCAACGATCTAGTGGTAAAACTACAACAATAATTTGAAGTAGATAGATGAGAGGACTTATAGGAGGGAATCCCCCTCATTTATTGCTCCTCACTTCGAATTCCCCTTCATTCAGCTCCGAGTACAAGCAGTCAAATCATGCACTAGAAGGCAACCAAGCAAGTGGAAGATGACTGATAGTTATCTCGAGTTTTGGGAGCCAAACCTCCCTGATTTTAAGGAAGCTTTTGGTAGCTTCAAATGTATAAGTAGAGAGGCCTAGGGCCTCACTAGGGTCGACTTTTCTTTTTCTTGTGTAAACTTTGCTCAAATTTCGAGCTTAGTATTTTATGACAGTTTTATGTAATCTTGCTATTTTTTGATAATGAAGATGGAATCCTTTTCGAGCTAGAACTAAGTTACCTAAGAGGGTTGAATCTCTTAGGCTAGGGCCTAATCCAAGAATCCAAGCTTCTCTTTTCTTGTATTTTTATGCTTTACTTCAGTTTGTAGATTAGTTTGCTATTAGATGTATTTCTCTTATGGTTAAGAATAGGTTGCTTTTGATGATTTAGTAGCTTGCTTCCATTTGTGCTTTTTGTAGTAAGTTAAGAAATGAATAGAGAAGATTAAAAAGGCTAGAAATAGTGCCTTGGCCTCTCTTCCTCCCTTTGGGACCATGTTTTGAGGCAAAGACTCTCTTGTTGCCCTAAAAATGCAGATTTTCCTTATTCCTAGGATTGCTAGTGTTTGCAGCTCTTTAGTAGGTTGATAGTCCAGTTTTGCTTTGCTTTAGATCTTCTTTATCATGTTCACTTCTTGATTTTCAATATTCCTTTTTCATTCTTTCCTTTCTTACAGCATTTCCTAGCATTTCCTTCTATACATCATAGTTTAGGCCATTTTAATGCAAAACTTTGTTTTTCCTAGGATGCACTCATTTCATTGGTTGCTTGATTTTCTTGGTTGACTATCAGTTTCTATGTAGCATATCTGTTCCAGTAGTAGGCCAGCTTACCAACAATCACACCCTCCATCTGATCCATGCCCTATAGGTCTCCCAAACCTCACCTCAATTTTTCCCTAGTTTCCTTCATTTTTCATAGAACTTCTTCCTCTCTCATTGAGCAAACCCAATAATATTTCTCCCTTCTAGTGATAAAGGGTAGACCATAGAAACCATAACACCTCATTCCAACTTTCATCCACCTTTTCCACCCACTCTCACACCCTAAAGATAGCAAAAATTGTTCTCAGCCTCCTCCTATAGGCCTCCTATAGTTTCCCTGTTTTCCTCCTGTAGTTTTCCTGTGTCCTCCTGTAGTTTTTCCTGTAGACTTTATTTTGAAGGCCGAGTGTGGGAAAAGCCTCCAGAAGGCCACCTAAGACCTCCTAGGACCCATCCACACCATCCTACATCCTCCCAAGCTCCAAAACTGCCCTCTAATGACATTTGTTCACTGCCACACTCATACACAATAAATTAGATGCATGTTAAATTCACATAAAAACACACAAAAATCCAAAAATATTTTTTTTGCTTATTTACTTCCAGAAATAGCATGGTTAGATGTTGTTTACTTACTTGAGTAGGTAATGTCATTTCTTTCATGGCTCATAAGTGTTTTTGGCAAAATTAGAATTAGCTTGTTAATTCGGGTTTACTAGGTTTTGCTTTACATTCAAGTCTTTCTCCTTTCTACAGTTAGAATAACATCTGTAGAGTAATCTTTGTTTCCTTTCATCACACCTAGAGCTTCTTCTGAAATATTTAGAAGTTGGCTTGAGCTCCTAGTGATCTCACACTCGCTGACCAAGTGACAACCTGCAGTGAGAACTAGTACTTGTGCATATAGCCCCGACGCTTCCAAGTTTGTTATGAACTACCGGGTTGATAAAAGTAAAGTTTCTAGCCCAGGAGTTGTAGCATTATTGTTGCAATACTGAAACTCACCACTTTTTGGTTCCATTTCTGGGGAAGCATCAGATTATGTTGTGATTATTTCTTTCTTCTATTTCCTATTGCAACATTATGCTAATAGTTTATTTCGGCAAAATTAGACTAGTCATTTCTTTTCTTTCAGTTCTGCATTTCCTTGCTTTCCTTTCCATTTCTGCAAATTTCCATTCAGCAAGTTGATTTCAGCTAGTTGCAATTTGTTTTGTTCAAACACAATTTCAGTTTCTACATGTACTTTTACTGTGGGGAAAAATAAACACCAGGAGGAATCCAAAATAGGAGTAGAGATAACTCAAGAAAAATTTTTCCCAACACCCCCACTACTTCACATAGGCAACCTTACCTCTTCTTCAGTGGTTGCAATCAAGAAGAACCCTTAGGTGAACATATGGACATATTTGAAGAACCTATAGCGGAAGAAGAAGAAGAAAACATTCCTCTGGAGCTAATTAGAAATGCTAGGGGAAATGGAGAAAGAATAGAGGGTACCTTCCCTATTCGGGAGACCAATGGGGACACAAAAATGATGAATATAAGTCCTTCAGCCCCACCTCACTTCCATGCTATGACTACAGAAGATCCTGAAACCTTCTTGCTCGAGTTTGTTGTCATCTGTCGAACTTATGACTATGCAGAAGATGAGAAAAAGTTGAAACTGTTCCCTTCTACTCTCAAGGACACAACATTGCACTGGTTCATGGGATTACCTAGCAATAGAATCACAACTTGGGCACAAATGCAACATGCCTTTAGTATTAAGTATTGAGGCTATTGTAGGTCAAAAGATACTAAAGAATAAATATTCTAAATGACCATAGGAAGTGATGAGTCCTTGGAAAACTATGAAGAGAGGTTCCAACTCAGTTACAAAAGGGCCAGGTGTACACTTCACCCTGAGTCTCTGAAGTTGGTCCTGCTCAGGGGAATTCAGGAAGACCTTTTATACACCCTCCATCTACTGGCTGAGGGAGACATCTACCAACTATCCTATGAGGACATAAATACTATTTTTAGAAACCATTCTAGAGCAACCAGAAAGAAAGGTATGGGGATTCAACCCATAGCCAATACATCTTCTTCCAATTCATCCATTAAAGGTGAAATTGGAAACATGTTGGAAGACTTCAAGAGTGAGATGCTACAGACTATTGCCATGAAAATGGATACCTTACATATCAAAATAAAACAAGAGGAAGCAAAGAGTGCTTTGGCCATTTTTTGCCCTATATGCACCAGGAGGAATCCAAGGAATGAATGCCCATTTAACTCTATAGAGGTTTGTTCAATCTATGAAGAAGACCATTCTATAGATAAGTGCCCTTCCTTGCTCGGACTTAAAGCTATATGCTAATGGGCTGAAGGAGTCACTAAACAAATCTATTACATAAACTAAAGGAGGCCGCATGAACCTAGACCATACCAACAGGGGATACAAGGGATATCTCAGGCATACTACAACCCCAACCAAGTAACCTCCATACCTTCTTGGGGCCCCCTGCTCATCCTTCCTGGTCTATGCCTCCTCCTTGGTCCTTCAAATCTCAATATCATGCCCAACCATCCACCCATTCATTTCAATCCTATGCTCAACTGCAACCTCAGTGGAATGCATCTCATCAGGGGTGGAGGCCCCAATACAAATGTCTTCCCGCTCTTCTGCCTCCACCATGTGCCCAACCACAGTCATTACCTTCTGCTCCACCAAGGCAACCCCAAATGCCTACCTAGGAAAATCCAAACCCGAACAACAGACAGGCTCAACAAGTGTATAGTGGGGAACCATCATGCCCAACTTATGTTGTGGAGATTAAAGAAATTAACTTGCGATTCGGGAAAGTTCTCCCAGATAGCTAGCCTCCACCCAGTGAGGTTGAGGAAGATAAAGAGGAAAGTGAACCTAAAGAAAATCCACCCTTCCTTGAGAGACTATCCATGACAATCCAACCTACCCCAGAAGAGACTTAACTCTTGGGAGAATTGAAACATTTATGTGTGAAGATACCACTTCTCCAAGCCATAAAAGATGTGCCTATCGACAATAGGTTGATCAAAAAGAAGTGCTTTAGGCATCCAAGAAGGTGCAAGAGAGATGCGCCAACCATCAATGTCATAGGACAACTATCTGACTCGATGTTGGGGAAAATAATCTGTCCAAAATATCTGGACCTTAGAAGCCTAGTAGTTGATGTCCACATCCATGGCACAATGGTCTCACATACCTAAATTGATTTGGGAGCTACCGTTAATGTGATGACAAAGGACACAATACTCAAAATTAATCTCCAAGGCTCCTTGAGGAAGACCACGACAGTGCTGCAGCTAGTAGACGACTCCACGGTGATCCTTGAGGGGATTGTGGAAGATGTGATGGTCTCCATTGATTCTTGGGAGTACCCTACTGATTTCTTATTTCTCCAACCAAAGGCAAATCTCATTGGGTATCCTCTCATTACAGGAAGACCATGTTTGGCTACAGCCAATGCTTACATCAACTGCGAAGCTGGGAACATGACCATAAATAACGAGCACATGTCCAAGCAGTTAATCCTATATCCTCCTGCCCAACCCTTGCTAGAACACAATCTACCTCGCTGGTTGGAGGAGGATGAGGATGAAGTTTATTCAGCACCACTTTGTACATTAGAAATTGCCATGGGGGGGAACCACAAGATGAGCATGATATGATTGAAAATTTGATTCAGAATCCACCTCCCAATGTATCACCATTAGAAGACATAGTAAGAGAAACCCAAAACAACCCCTCAATTGATCTCTGTGTGGCTGACCCCACTTCTCTCCGTGTTAAAAATATAGAATTTGGCCCAGAAAGAACATTGAAAATCAATCCATCCCTATTTACTTCCCAGGAGAAGGAGCTATGCAACATACTGATAAAACATCTAGATGCCTTCGCTTGGAGTTATAAGGAGATGAAGGGAGAGCAACCTTCAGTATGTACTCATCATATATTCATCAAGGAATATTACAAGCCAGTCAGGAAACCTCAAAGGAGGATGAACCCATCACTTAAAGATATTGCTAAGGAAGAACTGCATAAATTGCTTGATGCAGGATTCATCTATCCCATCTTTGACAGTGAATCGGTCTCTCCTTTGGTGCTAGTTCCAAAGAGAAATGGTAAGTGGAGAATCTGCGTTGACTATCAGGAATTGAACAAAGCCACTAAAAAGGACCATTTTCCTTTACCATTCATAGATCAAGTGTTAGATGGTCTAGCAAGGAAAAATATTTTCTCCTTCCTAGATGGGTTTAGCGGGTATAATCAGATTAAAATCAGCTCGGAAGACCAAGATAAGACCACTTTCACTTGTCCTTGGGGTACCTTTACATACCAGGTCCTTCCTTTTGGTTTGTGCAATGCCCTGCCACTTTCCAAGGAGCAGTATTGAGTATATTTTCTGAATTGGTTGATGATGCAATAGAAATATACATGGATGATTTTACTTCCTATGGCTTTGACTTTCAGGAAGCTT
Source organism: Pinus taeda (assembly GCA_000404065.3). Classification (NCBI taxonomy): domain Eukaryota; kingdom Viridiplantae; phylum Streptophyta; class Pinopsida; order Pinales; family Pinaceae; genus Pinus; species Pinus taeda. Next base: position 82,736 of record APFE030559149.1, read on the forward strand.
TATCTAACCTAGGAAAAGTTCTAGATAAGTGTATTGAGATGAACCTATCCCTCAGTCCAGAAAAATGTGAATTTTTGATGATTGAAGGGATTGTGCTAGGTCATGCAATATCTCAACAATGACCGCAGGTGGACCCCAACAAAATTTCCATCATCCAAAGGGTCCCAGCTCCTCAAAATGTGAGAGATGTCAGAAGATTCCTAGGCTTAGCTGGATATTATAGGAGGTTCATTAAAGACTTTAACAAGTTAGCCTCTCCTTTTTTTGGCCTCCTAGTCAAAGATGTTCAGTTCATATAGTCAGAAAACTGTCAAGAAGCCTTAGATACCTTGAACAACAAGCTAGTGACTGCCCCAATTCTTAGAGGCCCAAACTGGGCCCTACCATTTCACACTCACATAGATGCCTTGAACAATGCAATAGGAGAAACATTAGGACAAATTGATGAAAAGTTACCTTATGTCATATACTTTATAAGAAAAAACTTGTCAAAGGTAGAGTTAAACTATACAGTGACCGAGAAGGAACTCCTAGCTATTGTGCATTCCTTAAACAGATTCAGACATTATATCATAGGCTATCAAACCTTTGTGCACATTGATCATGTTGCAATTAAATATTTAATGAAAAAACTAGATGTAAATGCTCACGTTATTAGATGGGTGCTTTTACTGTAGTAGTTTGATCTGACCATTATTGATAAGCCTAGTAAAGAGAATGTTGTTGCTGAATTTTTGTCTAGAGTAAATTTGCCTGCAGGTAAAGAAGGAATGGTGTATGACCAAATGTCAGATGAACACCTATTTGATATATCAGTACTCTCTCCATGGTTTGGTGATATAGCAAACTACTAGGTTTCAACACAGTCCCCACCACACCTATCCCCAAAAGAGAAGAGCAAGATAGTAAGGAAAAGTGCCCCTTTCACCTGGATTGGAGGCAATCTCTTCAAGCTTGGCCCATATCAGATCTTGAGAAGATGTTTCAGGGAAGAGGAAGTCTTTGAAATCCTCCTAACCTGTCATGATAGGCCTTGTGGAGGTCATTTTGTAGCAAAAATAATCGCCTTCAAGATATTGCAAGCAGGCTACTACTGGCCCACTCTTCATCAGGATGTGAGGAGATACACGAGCTAGTGTGATTGGTGTCAAAGGATTGGGAAACCCACTCCAAAGGATGAAATGCCCATGCAAACTCAAGTAACCTTTGAGCTATTTGAGAAGTGGGGCATGGACTTTTTCGAGCCTATCAATGCCCCTTCAAAGACGAAGTAGTACATCATTGTGTGCATCGACTACCTGAAAAAGTGGGTGGAGATAAAAGCAATCAAAGCAGCAACAGAGAAAAAAGTAGCTAAGTTTTGAGGGAAACATATTCTACAAGTTCGAGTATCCGAGAGAGTTTGTCACAGACCAAGCCAGTCAATTCACTTCCAACCTGATTGAATACCTACTCACATGTCATAAGATCAAGCACAAGACTTCCACCCCTTACCATCCACAAGCCAATGGGCAAGGGATCCTAACCAAGGTAGTGAGTAGCAATAGAAAATACTACACAGATAGATTAGTTGAGGAAACTTGAGCCTACAACACAACATGGAAGACCACCATCGGGTTCACACCCTACGAACTATTTTATGGGAAGAAGGCTTTGTTGTCAATAGAGTATGAATTCAATACCCTAAGGATGGTAGCTCAGATGGATCTAGAACTCAACCATGGATTGAAGGAGAGATTACTTCAACTCAATGGATTGGATGAATACATATAGCAAGCCCTTCTCTATACATAGGTAGTTCAGCTTTAGAGAAAGATATGGTATGACAGAAATATCAGGGAGAAGCAATTCCAAGAGGGGGATTGGGCACTACTCTATGATTCAAGATACAAGGATTTCGAAGGCAAGCTAAGGACAAGATGGTTGGGACCCTACACTATGGAGAAATGCAATGACAATGGTTCAATTCTGATCAGAACCATTGATGATGAAGCCATCCCCATGCTTGTCAATTGACATCGGTTGAAAGTCTACAAGAAACACCTCTCCAAGTGAGAGTTTATTGAAGATTTGAATAAAACAATGATGGTAGTGGAGCATGTATTAGCTTCCACTTCACCCACTCACTGAAGAGAAAAGAGAAAAAATAAGGACTCAAGTGAAAACCTCTATGAGGCACTTGAGTCTCATCATTGGGTTGAAAACATCTTCTGAGGCGACCCAGTGATGTCAAAAAAAAGTGGAAAAGAATAAGATCCCTGGGTGAAAACCTCCCTTGGTGATGCCCAGGGAAGGAAATTAAGGTGAAAACCTCTCTAAGGCACCCTAGTTGTTTTCAAAAAAAAATAAAGAGAAAGAAAAAACGAATTTTTATTGCATTGCAGGTTTGCAGGAGGACTACAGGGAAGAGAAGAAGGTGCCAAGGGGACCCTGACATTCATACTAGCATCCATCTCGTATTCTCCACACCTTCCTCCATCATTTTTGGCATCTCTTTCACCCCATTATACCTCTTCTTCCAAAACTTTGTTTTCTACAGGAGGCTCTGTTTTTTCTATAGGAGGCTCTTGTAGGAATTACAGAGAGCCAAAAGCATCTACAGGAGGAAGTTTGAGGGACAAGAAAAGCTTCATGAGGAACCTATAATCCCACTTACCATATTCAAACCTCCTTGTGATCATTTCCAAGCCTGCATCACACTCCAAGCATCATTATTATTATTATTATTTTCCCTTTCCAAGAAAAAACATAGAAAAACAGTTTTTCAGTTTTGAAAAAAAAACAAAAATAAAAGGAGGAAAAGGCACCATTAACTTTACCTAAAGATTACCTATTATCCCTCCATCATTCATCTCCACCTCTAGCATCATTCTTGAGCTCCAAGCATAGGGAAATAGCCAAAGTTTCAAGGGGAGAAGCAGCTATAGGAGCTGAGTTAGGAATTCCTATAGCAGCTGAACCCATAGAAGTCTAGCACCACCAGCAAGAGACAACACATCTGAAGGTTGAAAAGGAACATGCAGTGCAGCTCCAGCAAAATAAGAACCTGAAAAAACACACGTCAACACATCAGCAAGCAGAGATAGCATGCATGAGGGAAAATGAATGCATGCAGCAGAGAAAGCCACAACACCTCACAGTCAATTGCAGCAAATACACTTGGATTATAGGTAAGTAGCTAAGTCACTGCTCTATTTGCATTTGTGTAATTAGGAATCATACGAAGGCAATGATATGGTTGAAATTGAAAGAGGGAAAGGTGGCCAATTAACTTGGCTACCTTCATTTAGTTGACTCCACTTAACCGAGATATCACCCACATGTGTGCATAGTCAACGCTAGCAAAAGATGCAAAGGATAGGTAGTGGGAGGAAGAGTTAACTCCGATGTAGTAATGAAGGGATGATTACGAGGGGGCTCATGATGACCAAGCAGGTGGGGACCAATGGTCATAATCCGGGCAATGTACACCTTGCCAGCTCAGCACTCATAACCGAAAAAAAAACAATAAAAGGTAATGAGCACTCCTCCCCACACATTCTCACCACCTTTTCTTCAGTTTCTCCTCGTAACTCAGCCACACATCAGTCTTCTTATGCCCCCACAGCCTCATATCCACCATCCTCCATTGATTTCATCCATATTTTTTCTCTTAGCATCTTCTACAGGAGCCCTATAGGTTTTCTACAGGAGCACCTACAAGAAATCTACAGGAGGGACAACGGGCTTCTATAGGAGGGGAAGTGAGTCTTTTGAAGGGAGGAAACATGATTTTTGGCACAAATTTCAGTCTAAAAAGGTAGGGTTCATGAATGCCCTTCGTTGAATATCAAAATGTGAAATATTTGGTCTCAAATTGAAGATAAAATGAGCCTTTAAGAGGTATCAAATTGGAAAAAGAGAGAGTGAGAATGCATAGGTGGATGCAGATAGCCAAGTCCAAAGGAGTTGAGGATATTGCCAACATGGAAGACAAAATCAGTGAAATGGGCAGGGAATTGATTGCTCTCAGAGACAAAGAAGCCATTATAGGAAGCCGCCTTGAGTATGAGAATGAATTATCAAGGAGGTAGCTACAGGAGAAATAGACTCATTTGGAATACATGGCCAGCTTATCCATAGAAGCTTTACAATGCAAAACACCAGCCAAATCTTATGCCCTCTATATGAAGGATCAATGGCTTCAATTCCAAATAAAAACTTTGGCACAAAGAGGCATAACGCCTTTCCAAGACTACAGGCAGTTCATGGATTTGTGTGACCAATGCATCTCTGAGGACAAAGAAAAGATGGAAGAGTTCTATCTACACAACATGACCCTCATAGACCTGAATGTGTGGGACCCCAACACCAAGGTAGGGGATCTACAATTAATGGTCATGGAATCATGGATGAACCATGAAGAATTGAGGGCAGCAGAAATGAAAAGATTGTTAATAAAAGAGCAGAATGAACCATTTATGATAAGAGCTAAGCCATCAGATCCTATGGCAATCATCAGTACACACAACCTACTTGCCAATGACCCTCAGATTGCTGCTAAATATCTAGCCAATTAGGAACAAGCCATTGCACACTTTGAAGATATACTTAAGCTACTTGGGGACAACTGTGTCCACGCATGCATGAGAAGATGGAACACCCTACCCCACAACTTTTAGATCAGAGAATACGTTTCCCTCATGAGGTTGAAGGAGGCACTGAAAAGAGTGCCAATGTACAAGCGCTCCATGAAAAGGATGAAGGTCAACTGGATTGGCCTCAAACTGATTCCTCCACTCATATTAGGCATGCTGGAAGGAAAAAGAGAAGAAGAAGAGAAGGAGCAGTTGAAGGACATAGAAAGAAGGGAAGGATTTTATGGATAACATGAGAAAACCACGGAAGCCTGGAATGCTAGGGAGGCCACCAGGGCCATGAAAAACCAAGAGATTGACTAGGTTGCTCAGAGGATGAGCAAAACCTTCAATAGGGGGTGATGATGTGCCTCATAAATGGGTAGTTATATGGGCTTATTTTACCTCCTAAACTAGTCAAATAAAACATTCTCTTAGCTTATTATATGACTTTCTAATTATATTTATGCTTATAGGGTGAGTTGAGTTAGTTATTATGCCATGTGGTCTAACATGTATTTAATGTAGATTATTGATGGATTTCGAGGTCAAAGCCAAGGATATAGTGGGGAAACTATAGCAATAAATCGAAGTAGACAAAGGATAGGACTTATAGGAGGGAAACCCCCTCATAAATTGCTCCTCACTTTGAATTCCCCTTTGTTTAGCTCGGAGTACAAGCAGCTGAATCATGCACTAGAAGGAAGTTGAGGAAGTGGAAGATGATTGATAGTTATCTCGAGTTTTGGGAGCCAAGCCTCCCTGATTTTAAGGAAGCTATTGGAAGCTTCAGATGTATAAGTAGAGAGGCCTAGGGCCTCACTAGGGTCGACTTTCTTTTGCTTGTGTAAACTCCGCGCAAATTTCGAGCTTACTAATTTATGATAGTTTTATGTAATCTTGCTATTTTTTGATAATGAAGATGGAATTCTTTTCAAGCTAGCACTGAGTTACCTCAGAGGGCTGAAGCTTTTGAGTTAGGGCCCAATCCAAGCAGCCAAGATTCTCTTTACTTGTATTTGTTTTCTTTACTTCATTTTGTAGATTAGTTTGATGTTAGATGTATTTCTCTTATGGTTAAGAATAGGTTTCTTTTGATGATTTAGTAGCTTGCTTCCATTTGTGCTTTCTGTAGCAAGTTAAGTAGTGATCATAGAAGATTCAAAAGGCTAGCAATATTGCCTTGGCCTCTCTTCCTCCCTTTGGGACCATGATTTGAGGCAAAGACTCTCTTGCTACCCCAAAAACACATATTTTCCTCATTCCTAGGACTTCTAGTGTTTGTAGCTCTCTAGTAGGTTGATAGTCCAGCTTTGCTTTGATTTATATCTTCTTTATCATGTTCACTTCTTGATTTACAATATTACTTTTGCATTCTTTCCTTTGTTACAACATTTACCAGCATTTCCTTTTATACATCATAGTTCAGGTTATTTTAATGCAAAACTCTGTTTTTCCTAGGATACACTCATTTCATTGGTTGCTTAATTTTATTGGTTGACTGTTAGTTTCTATGTATCAAATCTCTTCTAGCAATAGGCCAACTTTCCAGCAATCATACCCTCCATCTGATCCATGCCCTATAGGTCTCCCAAACCTCACCTCAATTCTGCCCTAGTTTCCTTCATTTTTCTTAGAACTTCTTCCTCTCTCATTGAACAAACCCAATCATATTTCTCTCTCTTGGTGATTCAGGGTAGACCTTAGGTGCCCTAAGACCTCATTCCAACCTTCATCCACCTTTTTCACCCACTCTCACACCCTCAAAATAGCGAAAATTTCTCTCGGCCTCCTCCTGTAGGCCTCTTGTAGTTTCCCTGTTTTCCTCCTGTAGTTTTCTTCTGTCCTCCTATAGTTTTTACTGTAGGCTTTCTTTTGAAGGCCGAGTGTGGGAAAAGCCTCCAAAAGGCCACCTAAGACCTCCTAGGACCCGTCCACACCATCCTACATCCTCCCAAGCTCCAAAACTTCCCTTTAACGCCATCTGTTCACTGCCACACTCATACAGAATAAATTAGATGCATGTTAAATTCACATAAAAGCACACAAAAATCCAAAAATATATTTTTTGCTTATTTACTTCCAAAAATAGCATGGTTAGATGTTGTTTACTTCCTAGAGTATGTAATGGCATTTCTTTCATGGTTTTCATAAGTTTTTTTGGCAAAATTAGAATTAGATTGTTAATTTGGGCTTACTAGGTTTTGCTTTACATTCCAGTCTTTCTCCTTTCTGCAGTTAGAATAGCATCTGTAGAATAATCTTTCTTTCCTTTCATCACACATAGAGCTTCTTCTGAAATCTATAGAAGTTGGCTTGAGCTCCTAGTGATCTTGTGTTGATTGACCAAGTGACAACCTACAGGGAGAACTGGTACTTTTTCATATAGCACCGATGCTTCCAAGTTTGTCGCGAACTACTTGGTTGATAAAAGTAAAGCTGGTAGCCCAAGAGTTGCAGCATTCTTGCTACAATATTGGTGCTCACCATGTGTAGAGCCATTGGGTTTACTATGGTAATGATCATAAAATTTTGCAGTATTTTGTTTGTTGGCCTATGGTTTGGTGGTTCAGAAAGGGCATCACCATGTTAATGAGCGAAAGTGAAACTTAGAGATCAAAGCCCTAAATTATAAGTTGGTTGAATTTTATGAGATTTATATGCAATATGAATTCAATAATTAATAAAAAATATAGTCTTAGGAACCCTAAATCTACTTCAATTTATACATCTTTAGAATTTCATTTTTGCTACATCTCTGGATCTTATTTAGATTTTCCCATTCCCATTTCGCGATTGTTCCTTTGCAACATCTGGTGTGAATTCTAGTATGTTTTCTTTTATCTAAAAAATTGTTCATAATTT
>APFE030559149.1:90236-102087 GCA_000404065.3 Pinus taeda
CATGTCAGTGCATGTTCAGTTCAGCAGGGATAGGTGTTAGAGAATCAAATTGCTATCAGTTGTGACTATAGTTGTGCACCAGATCTTGCACAAATCAGGGGATTGAGTATGCCAATGAGTTTGCCCACATTGTAGCTTGTGCCTACGTGATTTAGCCAAGGAAAGACGTGGTTGCCTTGGAATCATCACTGCTTCTTGTGCAGGTATTGAGTAGCGGAGGCAGGCAAGCAACGAAGGAGATTTGAGCCAGTGATTGATTCAGATCTGCGTTGTATTGTGTGTAACAGAGGTGGAGATACTTGTGAGAAGTATTATGCTGTGTAATGTTACATGACTCAATCATTAATATACAGATAGTTGTGGTTTTTAGTGAGATGCTTTCCCCGGGATACATACTGTGTTAATGTGTGAATGCTCTTGATGTTTTATTGTTATTTATGATGCTATATTGATGATCAACGTAGAGGAGCTTATGTATTGTGTATGTTTTCCGCAATAGTACATGATCAGGATAATCTCTGTTGAATATGTGTTAAATTATTCAAAATTTCTACATGGTTAGATGTTGTTTACTTCCTAGAGTATGTAATGGCATTTCTTTCATGGTTTTCATAAGTTTTTTTGGCAAAATTAGAATTAGATTGTTAATTTGGGCTTACTAGGTTTTGCTTTACATTCCAGTCTTTCTCCTTTCTGCAGTTAGAATAGCATCTGTAGAATAATCTTTCTTTCCTTTCATCACACATAGAGCTTCTTCTGAAATCTATAGAAGTTGGCTTGAGCTCCTAGTGATCTTGTGTTGATTGACCAAGTGACAACCTACAGGGAGAACTGGTACTTTTTCATATAGCACCGATGCTTCCAAGTTTGTCGCGAACTACTTGGTTGATAAAAGTAAAGCTGGTAGCCCAAGAGTTGCAGCATTCTTGCTACAATATTGGTGCTCACCATGTGTAGAGCCATTGGGTTTACTATGGTAATGATCATAAAATTTTGCAGTATTTTGTTTGTTGGCCTATGGTTTGGTGGTTCAGAAAGGGCATCACCATGTTAATGAGCGAAAGTGAAACTTAGAGATCAAAGCCCTAAATTATAAGTTGGTTGAATTTTATGAGATTTATATGCAATATGAATTCAATAATTAATAAAAAATATAGTCTTAGGAACCCTAAATCTACTTCAATTTATACATCTTTAGAATTTCATTTTTGCTACATCTCTGGATCTTATTTAGATTTTCCCATTCCCATTTCGCGATTGTTCCTTTGCAACATCTGGTGTGAATTCTAGTATGTTTTCTTTTATCTAAAAAATTGTTCATAATTTTTAATAAATTAAAAAATGATAAATATACAATATATATATATATATATTATATATATATATGGAATTTAAAAAATATCTAACATCTCACATCTACAATGTCACATCTCGCGCCCACACATTTACCCTAATACTGGATTGTACAGGGCATCTCGGTGCAATAAAGAGTAAATACATAACCTTAAGATAAAGGTTAATTAATTCGAGTTGGTTTAAATGCATAAATACATATGTAGGATGAATATAAAGATTGTTGGTAATCCTTCCTAAACATCTCTTCCTATTTGGATGTACTTGTGTTTGTGTTTTTATACTCCTTTCATGATGTAGCCTATTCTTTACTTACATAAATTATGGGGGTGGTAATTGATGAGTCCCATCAACAGATATATCTTGAAGTTCATTATGCTATTGTCCAACCTTAAAACTATTCTTTTCTCACATTTATTCACATCTTTTGTTAAAATATGCTTAGTAAGAATAGTAAAAGGTGTTTTTCATAGTATGTGGCATAATGTGATTAAATTCTAGGAAAAGAAGCATTTTTGAAGAATTTATTGAGCGAGGGCTTGATGAAGACAATCAAGAGGGAATCTAGGGAGGTTTGACCACCTTTTTACCTCTCTAAATTGGTTCGAGATCACCAAATCCTCACTCACAAGCTCGAATTCATTGATAGTCGAGTTACTCCAAGTGCATGAGAAGCTCAAGGAGGACAAGATCCACAATTGCTTAGATCTAGGAGGAAATCACTCCTATTTTCAAGGGATATGCTATCATATATCCTTTTGTATAATTAAACAAGATGAAGGATCATTAGGATTCAACGTTTTGATTAACCTAAGTGTATCTATTGAGCTCAGATCTTCACATTTTTATTTTTACTTTCATGTGATGCATGAGACATTTACTTTTTAATTATGAGAAATTGGTTATCACGCTGCATTTGAGTTAGTTACATATGGCTAAGATCCTTGGGTTTGGACCCAACCCAGAGGATTTGGTCCCTCTTTTGTACCTTTTTTTGTTCTCAGTTCCAAGCATTTCATACCTTTATTCATTGCAGTATATGTTAAGCTATAAAAACCTACAATTTCATGCTTCCCTATTGTTAGAGCCTAGATTTATCTCAGGCTAAAAAGGTAAGCTTCTAGGTCCACATTAAACCATGCTCACCCTGGTAGCTAGTCCTACCAGGTCAGGAGAGGGCTTTCTCTGGGTCAATCTCAGCTAATTATGATCACTAAAGGCTTGATATGACTTATTTCATTACTGATATTAGGCTAGGTAAATGTGTGCAAGAGGTTTTTTAATGAATTGATGAGTTTTTGGCTCAGATGAGAAGGTGGATTTTGGGTGTGGGGAATGAGGCATAGTCTTGCAGGGATTTCAATGTGGCAAGGTAGGCAACTATATTTGGCACTATAAATCGAGTGAGGTGGATGTATCAGACTGAGGAGGAATCAAAGAGGGCAAGGGAAGCCATGGATCCTCTCAAAATAGTGGAAAACATTAAAATACTAAAGCAAACTTCAAGTAGAGCACTACACTTGTCAATGTATTCTACTTACACTCTTGTTTGTTTAGCTGAGAAGAAATAAAGAGAAATGATACATATAACACATGAATAAATTCACAAAGACATAAGAAAGCACTGTATAAAAACAAATGCCACAGGGATCCCAAAGAATGCTACAAATCCTGGTCTCAATTCCTTAGCCAAAATAATGATGTGAGTGTACAATGAAGCTCAAGGCTTTCTCAAGAGTCCAACCATGCTAATGACTGAAAAAAAATATAATATAGCCAAACATAGCTCCTCCTTGCCTATAGGGGTCGATCTCACATGATTAGGAACTGATCCAACTGATCCTAAACTGAGAACTAGAAACTAGGAAACATAACAGCATGCCTCTAAAAACAAGGAAACTAATTCATTCAGTTTCAAACAACCTATAAATTGATGAATCTACCTCTACAAGTAAAAATCTAACATATTTACATCATGATCCATCAATTTTCATCAAATTACATCATAAATTTTCCATTAGGAAAGTGAAGAATTCAAACTAGGCAAAGTTGGGTGAAAAACAGAGCAAAACTTGGTTAAACTGGCAATTTTTCCTCTATGAGCCGCACCTATTTGGACCCACTTTTGGAGGCCTTCCCAATCTCCAAATCAGATCCAAGTAAGATTTTTGGAAAGGCCTGCCTGTCTACTTTCCAAACCAAGTGGAATTTTGCAACTTGGCCTTCATTTGCCCTGTCACAAATCACATCTCCCAAGGCTACTTCTTGTGTGGCAAAATAGGGGTAGTGAGGTCATTTTTTGAGTGTTTTTGACCTCTTTGAGGGCTCAAAACCTGCCCAGATTTCTTGGCCATAGATAGGCAAGCATAAATTTTCATGAAAATCCAGAAATGCAATTTTTTTTTTTTGTATTTGGAGCCCTCTAGCAAAAGCGAGCGCCACGTGGCGCGACGCATAGGGAGGAAAACCTTGTTTTTTATGCAAAAAATTTCCAAAATGCAAAAATTGCTCCAAATTTTTTGAAATTTTGGCTGGACCTTCTCTATCGAGAGCTATGTTGAGCCAAGGATACCTCAGCTAATATCCGAAGTCAATCATGCTCCTTTTGCTTCTTTTTCCTCTTTGATGCCTTCCTCAATTTTACCTTTAAATTCCTTATTCGCGCCTTGCAAATTTTATTCCTTGTCATGTAATGAAAATCCATGTGTCTCAGCAATGCCTTGTCCTTGTTGGCCTTGTTCAGTAGTCTCTCTAAGTGGATGTTGACTCTCTCGAGCCAAGACTCTCGATCAGCTTTGATCTCTTGCTCAAGTGAAGTGAACTCCACCCCCCTCCTTTGGGCAGCTTGGTGTTTCTCCCGAATGTTTTGTAACTCCATAATCACCTGTCAATCTTCAAGCTGATTATTCCTTTGCTGCAAGCATTTTATAATCCACTTAGCCCTCTCCAAGTTGAGGGACAAGGCTTTGATTTCTATTTGCTGCTCTTGGATTATCTCTTTGAGATTTGTACTTTGCGAGCCCATGTTTGTATCAACATCCTCAATAAGAATAAAGTCTCGCTCTCCTGAAGGCACCTCATCCTACATTGCCCTCTTGCCTTTGTCCTGAACCTATGGTGCTGATGTCAGAAGTGAGGCCCCTTCCACCCCAGGTGGAGATAACACTCGCTTTGCTGCCGCGAACAACCGCCGGGTGCCCTTCTGATAAGTAATAAATACTGGCACAGTAGCAACCTGTGTCTCATGACCTTAATGTTGATAAGAAGGTCCACCTATCTCGTGCAAAGTCTCTGAAGGTCCCTAAGAAGCTCTGAAAAACTCACGAGAGATGAAATCATCCCAAGTGATGCCTTGTAAGCCAAGCTGATGAATAACCACAATTTTGATAAGAGAAAAATGATAAATACTATTAAACTACTACTGAGGGTTCTTATGATGCACTAGAGTGGTCATCCTTTCGATATTCCAGCACATGAAGTAAGGGATATTCATCATCTATACCTGGGTAAAATGCATAAGCAGCCTGATATGATAAGCATACAAACGGGAGAACCGGCCCTCACAGCTGAAATATTTCATGATCAATTTCATTAAAGGAGCATATTCAACTTTGAGATACCAAAAAGGAAACACTCCCTTGAGCTGCCTCAAGAAGCTAGGCTTAATACATGGTTCATAATGTTGTCGATCAATTTTCTGCCTCTTGTTCCATGGCTCTCCAATGTTAGGTATGCCAGTTTCTATTGAAATGGATTCTGGTGTTAATGTGAAAGTGACACCAACTAGAGTGGCTTGATCACCATGTAAATGCAATACAAACAAACGAGCCAACTCATGATGAAACTGAATGCTAGAAACCTTCTCACAAAATTCATAACATGGCTGATGTCGAAAACAAGAGATGGCAAGAGGGCAGGCATGCAATTCAACAAGAGTGGTTGGTTCTTCTCTGATATGTCTACCACCTCTATGAGGCCTCCTGGGTGCATGTCCCTCGGTAGGTGAGTCACTTTGGGTCTCCTCTTCATAATCATATGAAGGATCAGATGCCATAGCTGCTGGTAGATAAATTGTGTTGGAGGAATAGGTGTTGATATGTCAAAATGTCTTGGACTACCTTTGATGATGTGTTGACCCTTTCCACGAAGGGAAAACAATGAAATGAGGGACAGTGGGGGGGGGAATTTTGGGAAATGGGGAATTAAGGGTTGTTGGTATAGATTTTAGTGAGGGAAATATTGGATGTTTTGGGAATTTTGTATAGGTTTAGGGTTTAGGAATTTTACATTCAAGATTTTGGGAAAGGGAACTTAGGATAAGGGATTAGTGAATTTAGGGGGTAGGGGAACTTAGGGAATAAGGGAATCAGATGGAAAAAAGGGATAAGGGAGTAAACTTGGTGGAAAAACAGTCAAAACCCTCGGTAGCAGTTTTCTTTGAAGAATTACAAATGGTTGGGTTTGATTGTTTTTTACACACTCACCATGTAACACACACCATAACATAACACCAAACTCGGATAATCAATAGTGGTAGAGCTCTACCTACTTGAAACAAGATAAATTCGTGGGTGTTTTGGCAATTGGAGGACATTCTAACAATTTTCGGGCCCTCTAGCTGTGTGCACCGCGCAGCACGCCCAATGCGTCGCGCACCACCTATGTGTCACGCCCTTGCAAAAATGAACTGAGTGTTGAGGCCTAGTGTGCCGCGCCTAGTAACTTAGTGCGTTTTTCACCCAATTTTTCACTTGCTCACCAAAATTGCTCTGCCTTGCTTCTCTTTTACGAATGATCTTTTCAAATGAAGGAATTTCTTATAAACAAAGAGTTTTGAAATTTTGGCTCATGAAACCTACTTTCATAATGTTTTATAAATGACTTTGTTTTTAAACTATGTTTTTTGGACTTTTCCACTGCTTTTAGGTTTTATGATGAACTAAATGACCTGAGCTCTGCTTGTTTTGCAGGTGTTGGATCTTTTTTGGGCTAAGGAAAGAAACTAGGGTGCAGATCAAGGAATTTACAATGAAGAAAACAAAATTTTCATGATATTTGTACAATAAAAGCTAAATACTTTGTTTTTACCTCAAAACAAAGTTTTGAGGAAAAACAGATTTTTGAACACTTGGTGATGAAATTTATTGATGTTGAAACCTCCTCATGGCCTGCTGGTTGCTTATTAGACACTTTGACACATTTTTTGATGAAACCCTAATGGAACCCTAGACCTAATTGATAATGAAACCCTAAAAGACTTTTGCAACATTTAATACAAAAAGAGGACTGTATCTTCTTTTTTATTAGCAAACATGAACCAACAGGTAAATGACACGACGGAAATGAGGAAAACTATTAGAAAGCCACTACCGTTAGATGATCCATGCGCCTAATGGAATGCAAAAGACTGGGCGAGACACCTAAATATGAAATGCAACAAGAGGATTTGATCTCTGACGGAGGATGAAGATACCGACATTAACATTGGCTCCAATGGGGATGATACCTCCTTGGAGGTGCCAAGGACTATAGATCTCTGGGAAAGCTGACAGTGCCTTCGTCCATTGGGCTATGGAGTCAATAACTTCAATGACAAATGAAAACTGAACTCGTGACTTAAAGACTCAATTTCAGGACTGAATGTGACTCAAGACTAACACATTTTCAAGACTGAAATTGACTTGAAGACCTGACTCTAACAAACCAAACTCAAAACTGAAATCAAACTTCAGCTTTATAGCCTTCACCTCGGGCCCCAAGCTGAAGAATGAAAACAATACACACTTGCAATGGACTTTAAACAAACCGATATATAAAATGATGAATATAACAACATAAAACATTTCACAAATAATACCGCTTGAGGAGCCAACCATTGACCGCTCCACCCGGATAATCTTTGCCATTCAGCTCTTGCAACAGAAAAGTGTTCTAACCTAATAAGCAACAATCTTGTACGATCATTTCCAAATATTTTCAAATTTGCCATGTTTACCTTTCTCCTCATTCCTTGCATCCCATTTGAGTACTATGTCTCCTATCTCAAGCCTGTCCGGCTTCACTCTTCGGTCATATATTCTCTTGATTCTTTCCTGCAGCTTGAAAGTATTTTGAAATACCTCCTCCCTAGTCTGTTGCAAGTGAATCATTTGATTGATCCTCCTCTGCAAACCATCATCTTTGTTGTTCGCTTCTTGCAGAAGTTTGACCACCGGGACTGCCAAAGAAGTTTGGAAAACAGTGTCCACACCATATACAAGTTGAAAAGGACATGCCTATAGATTTTTTGTGACTTACCATGTCTGCCCAAAGTGCATTGACCAGCTTTTTGTGCCAACTTTTCTTGTTAATTTCCAGCAGCTTTTTGATAATGTTGACAAGAGGCTTATTTGAGGATTCGGCCAATCCATTGCCCTGTGGATTATAGGCAGTTGAATGCCCCAAAGTGATTTGATACTTATGAAAAAAATCAATTATTCTTTTCGACTTGAAGGCTGCTTCATTGTTAGTGATCAACTTATTGGGACAGCCAAAATGAGACAAAATGTTATTTTCAAGAAAGGAGATAATTACCGAATCGGTGGCGTGTCTTGTAGGAACTGCCTCTATCCATTTGCTGAAATAATCCATCATTGTGAGGATCCACTTATGTTGCGTTGAAGAAGAAGGATGAATATCACCGATGAAATCCAAACCCCACTACTGAAATGGAGCACTAACTTCAATAGGTTTAAGTGGTAAAGGCTGCAACTTTCTCTTACCTTGGAAAATCTGACACTCATGGCAGTTGGCCACTGTTTTGTACACATCAACAAAAAGGATTGGCCAATAATACCTGGCTCTTAAGATTTTATTAGCGGTTGTCTTCCAGAAACTATGGCCTCCGCAATCCCCTTTGTGAAACTCCTCCATTACCTATTTCACTTCATCTTCCACTAAACAATTAAGCAAGACACCACTAGGGTCTTTCCAATAAAGTGCACCATTCATGATTCAAAATTTTGCAGCTTTCAATTTCAGTGTCCTAATTTTGTTTTTAGCCATTCTGGGTGGTGATGATAGATTTTGGAGTGCATAAATAATGTTTGAATACCAAGGAGAAAGGAGGAACGTTTCTGATACCTGTACGGGCAGATTCTCTTCATTTTCTTCGGACATAGCAACAATTAGATTGATGTCCAGGACATGCAGATTTGACTCAACCATTAGTTTGGCCAGCCCTTGTCCTTTAATGAGCTTTGTTGGTTTGATTTCCGGATCATACTCCAACGAGGCAACAATCCGTTTGCCTCTTCTCCCCTCCAGATCTGTTTGCACTAGGACATCCTTAACAACAACATTTGGGACATAAGCAAGGATGTGAGAATGCAAAATATAAACCCGAAAGTCCTTCAGTGCCTTTACCAAAGCAAGGGCCTGTTCTTCAATAATATTATACTTCAATGCCACATCCCTTATGGTTCTACTTAAAAAAAGATTGGCTTCTCGAGCTAGTCTCGTTTTCACATTAAGACCGCTGCCATAGTATGATCTGAGGCAAATGAAAACAAAATAAAATCCTGAGTATAGTCCAGGCTGATAAAAAACGGAGTTGAAGAAAGTGCTAATTTCACTAAATTGAAAGATTTAACCGCTTCCTCCGTCCACTTTACTACAGTATCCCTTTTGAGCATATTTGTGATCTCTCTTAGGTGTATTGCAATATTAGGCACAAAGCGACGTAAAAAATTGATCTTACCATTGAAGGATTGGATTTCTTTCTTACTTCGTGGAAAATCAATTTTTTGGATGGCCTCCACCCGCGCTGGATCAATGCGGATGCCTCCTTTGAGATGATGTACCCAAGAAGCTTTCCCTCATCCATGGTGAACAAACTCTTCTTTGGATTAAGTGAGATGCCATATTTCCTACACTGCTGAAACACAATCTTCAAATGATCTAGGTGATCCTCATTTGAATTAGAGAAAACAGTTAAGTCATCAAGGTAAACAACTAGGAAAACATCTTTTTCATTAGCAAATGCAATATCCATTGCCCATTGAAAGGTTGCACCAGCATTTTTCAATCCAAAAGGCATCTTTGCATAGTGAAAGGTTCCCCACGGACTGGTGAACGCTATTTTGTCTCGAACATCCTCATGGACCAGAATTTGGTTATAACCCAAATAACCATCAAGTAGTGACATCCTAGATGCTACAACTACTCGCTGAAGTATATGATCCATCTTGGACAATGGATAGTTGTCCTTCAAAGAAACTTTGTTCAGATTTCTAAAATCAATACATAGCCAAATCTCACCTATCTTCTTGCGCACGGGCACCAGGTTTGAAATCCAATCTGAAAACCTTATGGGAACTATGATACCAACTTTATACAATCAATTCACTTCCTTCTCAATCGAGGGAAACAACTTTGGATTTATTCTCCTCAGCTTTTGACGAAATGGCTTTTGATTAGGCTTGAGTGGGATGACATGTTGAATGATACTTGTGTCATATGACTTAAAATATGAATAATCGCAAGCAAAAACATCAATGAAAGAAGATAACAAGCTGCTATACTTTGGCTTTATCTACGGAGACAATGCTTTTGACAATTTTACCATCTTCGGATTTTCAACTGATCCAATTTTTATATCCTCCACTCCTTTTTGAGTTGGCAGCAAGATTGGTTTCCGTGCCACATCATCATGATCTAACAGCTCCTCGAAAGGGATTAGACCTTTAGGAATGATGTTGTCTTTGAGTTGCAAAACCTCCATCTGATTTACCTCTATATCCACATCACCATCATCATATTCCACATCACTAGAAGTGTCTTTGAATTTACCTTTGTTTTGCTAAAATCCGTTGATCTCATCATCATCTTGAAACACTTGCCAATACCTTTGATTGTCCGGGACAGCTACGCAATGTTTCACATGAATCTCAAACTTGTTGTCTGAGTTCATTGGAACTTTCAGATTACTTGCTGTTGTTG
This sequence comes from Pinus taeda, assembly GCA_000404065.3. Taxonomy (NCBI): domain Eukaryota; kingdom Viridiplantae; phylum Streptophyta; class Pinopsida; order Pinales; family Pinaceae; genus Pinus; species Pinus taeda. Next base: position 100,569 of record APFE030559149.1, read on the forward strand.
CAAGCGAATTGGCTATGATATTCTGAGCACGAGGAACACAAGTTAAAGTATAATCTAAAAATACTCTCAAAATATCAAGCACTGCATTTCAGTAAGCCCACATTCTAGAATATTTTGTTTGGTATTCCCCTTTTACTTTCTTGATAACCAGCTCGGAGTCACCATACACTAAAATCCTTTTGGCATTCATCTTTCTAAGAATTTTTAAACCAGCAATCAAAGCTTCATACTCAGCCTCATTATTTGAAAAATCAAAAGCTAGTTTATAAGAGCATACCCTTACATTCCTTGGCACTTTGTGTGGGGCGAAAACAAGGCTACGTATCCATTTGCCAATTCCAGCACCTTCCCTTCCTATTGCACCATCAAAATCCATGACCCACAGGCCTGCTTCATCCTCTTCCAAGTGCTAAAATTCCTTACGTGTTGTTTCTTGTCCTTTCTGTCCATATTTATGCTATTGTTGACCAGCTGATTGCTCAGCAGTATTTTCTCTTTCTTGCCTTAAGATTTCTTTGAAATTTTCAGTGATTTAGGGAACATATTCTACTTGAACTATTTGGCTATTTACATCATTAAAGCTATCTGAATATAGAACAAATGACTCTAAATCAATATGTATATAGTTGATCGGATGATTTACTGGTTTCTCCTTGCTAGTGATCATGTATTTCATCTTCTATTCCCGGTATAGTTTCCTCATCTGGCCGAACATGGGAATGGTAGCATAGGAGAAATCAAGCTGCATTATCCCTCTAAGCTTTGCTCCCCAAGATCTGGAAAGAAGCATACCAAATCTGGGAGGTATATCTGCTACGACTACATCCATCAAAACATTTTTAGCTAGAATATGATCCAAACTGACCACCAAATCCTTGATAACGCCGATGCACCTTACTCTCCCAAAATCGAAAGAGTAAAGGTCATGATACTTTCTCGTAATGTCCAGTCCCAATTTCTCCATGATAGCCCTGGGCATAAGATTATGAGAGGCTCTGGAATCAAACATAGCATTATGCAACATAAAGTCGTGCACCCTGAGACTGATGCCGAAAGGAGCTACATCACTTTCTTGAGACTGACCTTCCAATGCTGGCCCAAAAATCAACTCAGGACTGTCATCCTCCACTGTAGGAATTTACTGGGTAAGTTCCTCAGATAGAACACCAAAAGGACACCGCTCACAAACAGATCACATATCAATACACCAGTATTTTGACGTGGTTAAAACCCTCAAAGAGGGAAACAGTCCACGGCCTGAGCCAACGCAGCCACTTCAGGTAATTTATTAATAAAATAATGAAAATTTACATAAGCTTCTCTCATGAACGTTAACCTATAAATGACCCTCCATGTTCTTTAAATAGAATTCATGGACCAATCGGGTGTTAAGCCACAGATCAAGTGTCAGTAATACCGAGGAGAGAATGAACTGTCGGATCACTACATATCGTGACCATCGGATTGTAAGTTACAAATGTACATAGTAAAGAAACACACTTTACCTAACTCTATACTA
>APFE030559149.1:106843-121239 GCA_000404065.3 Pinus taeda
TTATTTTCTTTTGGTCACTGAAGCTTTGGATTGCATGCTTGCTTGAGAAAGATCTTTTTATTCCTACAAAACAAAAACAAAAAACCCAACAAAGACATACAAAAAAAACAAGCCTTATGGCTTAAATTTAGCTTTACCTGAAAACTAAATATTTTCCTCAATGTTTATGATTTTCCGAGATCACACTAAGGCGCAGCGGAAAAGAGCATACGCATGAGAAAAATCATTCCTTTCTGTTTCTAATTTGCCCAGATCGCACAGAGTCGCAGGGCAAAGAGCATACGCAGAAATGAAAGGTATAGATTTGGTAATAAAAAAGGATCTAAATAAACTGAAACCGAAATAAACAGAGAGAAAATAATTGTAAACTGCAGATAAACACTGTATACCTCCAGATCTTAAAAATGACGCAACTAGGGCTACTGAAAACCTTTTCGCGTGAAACGAAAGGGGTTCCTCACTGGAACAGATGCTCCCAACACAACAGATCAGTCCTCTCAGCCCAAAAGCAGTCAGAAACAGTAGATCTAGGAGATGGCAGATGGATGTAGTTCTATCGGCTTCAGATTTGGATCACCAATGGACGCGACCCTCAAATAGCTCTAATACCATGTAGGAATTTACAGGGTAAGTTCCTCAGACAGAACACCAAAAGGACACTACTCACAAACAGATCACAGATCGATACACCAATATTTTGACGTGGTTAAAACCCTCAAAGAGGGAAACAGTCCACAGCCTGAGCCAACGTGGCCACTTCAGGCAATTTATTAATAAAAGAATGAAAATTTACATAAGATTCTCTCATGAACGGTTAACCTAAAAATGACCCTCCATGTGCTTTAAATAGAATTCATGGACCAATCGGGTGTTAAGACATGGATCAAGTGTCGATAATACCGAGGAGAGAATGAACTGTCGGATCACTACACATCGTGACCATCGGATTGTAAGTTACAAATGTACATAGTAAAGAAACACACTTTACCTAACTCTATACTAGACCAAGTTATACTTAACTATTCCTATGTGTCGGAATATCCTAACATCCACATTCACCATATCAGATGATGGATCTAAATTCAAAATTTTGGAGACCTGACCTTTATAATTGTTGTTCTTCATCAACTCAGTCAAAGGAATGGATATCTTTACCTTGGCAATTTCATTTTCCAAATTAAAAACTGAAACTTTTCTACCTCTTTCACTGGAACATCTTTCTTTTCAGATTTCTCCTTTGACCCACTTGGCTGATTGGGTCTCTCATTTTCTGATGGCATTTTACTGGTGGTAGGATCAATTGCCTCTTTTCCTTTTTTCTACATATTAGGAGGATCATTCTTTGACGTTGCTGCCTCCTTCCTTTTCTGAATTAGGTTCATGGGCACATCTCTATTTCAGAGTGAATATTGTCGATACTGAGCTGACAAAGAATTCATGTATCCTCTTTGGTACTCATCGGACTCTTCGTCAAGAATTGTCTTATTTGCCAAAATGGAATTGTCATCTCTTTGTTCAGCCGAATTCTCGGAATACTCCTCATCCTCAGTGATGAAGATAGGCATATCATCGGGCATAAAGAAATTATTTTCTTCTCCAATCACATTCTCTTCTTCATCTGATTCCAGACCATGTACAAAGTTCTGTTGTAGAGGTGTTTGCACCGGCTGCTACGCTGCTTGATCTTGGGCTCGCTGCTCTCTTTGTTTGATTCTATATTGTGGCTGCTGCTGGCCACGGAAGTTAGGATTTCTAACTTGAGGTTCAGGTTTGTCAATTTCCATCCTCTCTAGCATCTACTCCACCTTCCGAAGTACTTTCTGTGATGAGGAAGAGTCTTCTTTTATAGTGACTTTCTTTTCTGCTCTTACTCTAGCTCCGCCAGCAGATTTACTTCAACGCTGACCACAATCTTCTACATGTCTTCCAACATGGCCGAATCTCTCTCTCTTAGTTGATAGGTCATATCAGTATCAAACCCATCCGGAAACTTAATCGATGCTAGCCCCATGGGTGGCCTTAGATGATCAGGGATTGCATTATAAACGGAATTGAATCTAATGCAATAATCTTGGACAGACTCACCAACGTTCCGCTTGATGTGCTCATATTTGGAAAGGATCTGAAGAGGATTTTTCTTCACTTCCCAATGATCTAAGAACTGTCTTTGCAGATTGGCCAATGTAGTGATACTTGCAATGGGCAAAGCTCTGAACCATTTCCTAAATTCACCACCAAATGTCTATACAAATAGTTTCATTGTCACATTTTCTGCGTCGATCTCATGAAGGTCGAAGAAATCTGCCATTTTGTCCACATGTTGTTGAGCTGTAACACTATGAGGAGTGCCATCAAACAAAGGAATTTTGCTTTGATAATCGGCAGGCATATCATCCAAATTCTGAGGCAGCACAAGGGGTGCAAAACAAGCAGCCATTGCTCTCGGTGGATTCAGTCTTGGGGATGTTGGGGGAGTAGGTGCAGCTGATATATGAGGTGTATGAGGAGGGGTGCGCAGAAGCGAAGAAATTTTGGATGTTTCAGGAGTAGAAGGAGTAGATGGAGGTGATACTAATGAATATTTTTGATCAGAAATAATAGGCCGTACGGGGATGGTGGGAATGAACGGCGGTTCGGTGGGAATCCTTGACCTGGATGTGATTGCGGAAGATCCAAGGGTTGCAGATGTAGTTTCTAGGAAATCAATGATATTTGAAGCCACAATTGCAATTTGGAGCTGTCTCAAAATATAATCCTAAATAGACTTATTAGCCCTTTCAGTTTCTAGATCTGTAAGAAATTCTGGATTCAAGACTGTAAAACCAACAACACTTTTGGATTTGGTTTCAAACAATGACAAATCAAACTGTTCATCAAAATTAAGCTCTTCAAGATACTCAAAAATCACAGGACATGAATTCTATTTGACTACGAGAATTACAGAACTGTCTTGACGAAGGATTCTTGGAATAAGATTGGGATTCTTGTATACACGAGGAGGATCTGGATCTAGATTGGCTCTGGTATATCTTCTGGAAACCAGTGTGCTATTATTTCCAAGAGATCAAATGGAAATTAACAACTTATTCAGCCTATCAAATCCTAAAGTTATCATCCAAAGCTTAGAATTATCAGATGCACTGGGGTGAGTTGCAGGTTAGATTTTTCATTAATAAGACTAGACTGGAGATTGATTGAATTAGCATTTATCTACTTGCGCTAATGCAAAGCAAAGCATTTCGAAGGCTACCTGGGTAATCTTTAGACTCCGTTTGTAGCTTAAAAACAAAGAATACTAACAAACAATCAATTTTTTTTCCCTAGTATGGTCACCACTATGTTAGAGCCTAGATTTACCTCAAGCTGAAAAGGTAAGCTTCTAGGTCCACATCAAACCACGCTCAGCCTGGTAGCTAGCCCTACCAGGTCAGGAGAGGGCTCTCTTCGGGTCAATCTCAGCTAATTATGATCACTAAAGGCTTGAGATGACTGATTTGATTACTGATTTTAGGCTAGGTATATGTGTGCAAGAGGTTTTTGAATGAATTGATGAGTTGTTGGCTCAGATGAGAAGGAAGATTTTGGGTGTGGGGAATGAGGCACAGTCCTGCAGGGATTTCGATGGGGCAAGGTAGGCAACTGTATTTGGCACTATAAATAAAGTGAGGTGGATGGATCAAACTGAGGAGGAGACGAAGAGGGCAAGGGAAGCCATGGATCCTCTCCAAACAATGGAAACATTAAAAGACTAAAGCAAAATTCAAGTAGAGAACCACACTTCTCAATGTATTCTACTTACACTCTTGTTTGTTTAGTTGAGAAGAAATAAAGAAAAATGATACATATAACACATGAATAAATTCACAAAGACATAAGAAAGCACTGTACCAAAACAAATGCCACAAGGATCCCAAAGAATGCTACAAATCCTGGTCTCAATTCCTTATCCAAAATATTGATGTGAGTGTACAATGAAGCTCAAGGCTTTCTTAAGAGTCCAACCAAGCTAATGAATGAAAAACAACATAATATAGACAAACATAGCTCCTCCTTGCCTCTAGGGGTTGAGCTCACATGTTTAGGAACTGATCCAATTGATCCTAAACTGAGAACTAGAAACCAGGCAACATAACAACATGCCTCTAAAAACAAGGAAACTGATTCATTCAGTTTCAAACAACCTCTAAACTGATGAATATACCTCTACAAGTAAAAATATAACATATTTACATCATGATACATAAATTTTCATCAAATTACATCATAAATTTTCCATTAGGAAAGTGAAAAAGTCAAACTAGGAAAAGCTGGGCGAAAAACAGAGCAAAACTTGGTCAAACTGGCAATTTTTCCTCTATGCGCTGCACTTGAATCTCTATCCGCTGCACCTGTTTGGACCCACTTTTGGAGGCCTTCTCGATGTCCAAATCAGCTCCAAGTAGGCTTGCTGGAAATCCCTCCCTGTCTAATTTCCAACCCAAGTGGAAGTTTTCAATTCGGCATTAATTTACCCTGTCAAAAATCACATCTCCCAAGGCTGCTTCTTGTTTGTCAAAATAGGGGCAATGAGGTCATTTTTTGAGTGTTTTTGACCCCTTTGAGGGCTCAAAACCTGTCCGAATTTCTTGGCCAAATGTAGGAAAGCATAAATTTTCATGAAAAATCCATAAATGCAAAGTTTTTGTGATTTGGAGCCCTCTAGCAAAAGCCAGTTCCATGTAGCGCAGCGCATAGGGAGGAAAACTCTGTTTTTTATGCAAAAAAAATTCAAAATGCAAAAATTGCTCCAAATTTTTTGAAATTTGGGCTGGAACTTCTCTATTAAGAGCTATGTTGAGCCAAGGATGCGTCGGCCAATATTCGAAGTTGATCATGCTCCTATTGCTTCTTTTGCCTCTTTGATGCCTTCCTTAATTTTGCCTTTAAATTCCTTATTCGCACCTTGCAAATTTTATTCCTTGTCATGTAATGATAAGCCATGTGTCTCAGCAATGCCTTGTCCTTGTCAGCCTTGTTCATCAGTCTCTCTAAGTGGATGTTGACTCTCTCAAGCCAAGACTCTCGATCAGCATTGATCTCTTGCTTAAGTGAAGTGAACTCCACGCCCCTCCTTTGGGCAGCTTGGCGATTCTCCCGAATGTTTTGTAACTCCATAATCACCTGCTGATCTTCAAGCTACTTATTCCTCTGCTCCAACTATTTTATAATCCACTTAGCCCTCTCCAAGTTGAGGGATAAGGCTTTGATTTCTGTCTGCTGCTCTTGGATGATCTCTTTGAGATTTGTACTTTGCGGGCCCATGTTTGTATCAACATCCTCAATAAGAATAAAGTTTCTTTCTCCTGAAGGAAATTCATCCTGCATTGGCCTCTTTATTTTAACCTGAACCTGTGGTGCTGATGTTAGAAGCGAGGCCCCTTACACCCCAGGTGGAGATAACACTTTCTTTGCTACCGCAAACAACTGCCGGGTGCCCTTCTGATAAGTAATAAATACTGGCACAGTAGCAACCTGTGTCTCATGACCTTCATGTTGATAAGAAGGTCCACCTGTCTCATGCAAAGTCTCTGAAGGTCCCTGAGAAGCTCTAAAAAACTCACGAGAGATGAAATCATCCCAAGTGATGTCTTGTAAGCCAAGCTGATGACTAACCACAATTTTGATAAGAGCAAAATGAAAAATACTGTTAAATTGTTGCTGAGGGGTCTTATGATGCACTAGACTAGTCATTGTTTTGATCTTTCAACACATGAAGTAAGGGATGTTCATCATCTATACCCAGGTAAAATGCATAAGCAGCCTGATATGATAAGCATACAAACGGGAGAACCGGCCCTCACAGCTGAAATACTTCATGATCAATTTCATTAAAGGAGCATATTCATCTTTGAGGTACCGAAAAGGAAACACTCTCTTGGGCTGCCTCAAGAAGCTGGGCTTAATATAAGGTTCATAATGTTGCGGGTCAATTTTCAGCCTCTTGTTCCATGGCTCTCCAATGTTAGGTATGTCGGTTGCTATTGAAATGGATTCTGGTGTTAATGTGAAAGTAACACTAGCTAGAGTGGCTTGATCACCATGTAAATGCAATACAAACAAACGGGCCTACTCATGATGAAACTAAATGCTAGCAACCTTCTCACAAAATTCATAACATAACTAATGTCAAAACAAGAGATGGCAAGAGGGCATGCCTACAATTCAACAAGAGTGGTTGGTTCTTCTCTGATATGTCTGCCACCTTTAGGAGGCCTCCTGGGTGCATGTCCCTTTGTAGGTGAGTTACTTTGGGTCTCCTCTTCATAACCATATGAGGGATCAGATGCCATAGCTGTTGGTAGATAAACTGTCTTGGAGAAATAGGTGTTGATACGTCAAACTGTCTTGGATTGCCTTTGATGATGTGTTGACCTTTGCCACCAAGGGAAAACAGTGAAATGAGGGACAGTGGGGGGGGGATTTAGGGAAATGGGGAATTAAGTATTGTTGGTATAGATCTTAGTTAGGGAAATATGGGATGTTTTGGGAATTTTGTATAGGTTTAGGGTTTAGGAATTTTACATTTGGGATTTTGGGAAAGGGAACTTAGGATAAGGGATTAGTGAATTTAGGGGGTAGGGGAACTTAGGGAATAAGGGAATCAGATGGAAAAAAGGGATAAGGGAGTAAACTTGGTGGCAAAACAGTCAAAACCCTAGGCAACAATTTTTTTTGAAGAATTACAAATGGTAGGGTTTGATTGTTTTTTACACACTCACCATGTAACATACACCATAACATAACACCAAACTTGGATAATCAACAGAGGTGGAGCTCTACCTACTTGAAACAAGATAAATTCGTGAGTGTTTTGGCAATTGGAGGACATTCTAACAATTTTCGGGCCCTCCGGCTATGTGCGCCATGTAGCACGCCCAATGCACCTCGCCCCACCTATGCGCTGCGCCCTTGCAAAAGTGAACTGAGTGTTGAGGCCCAGTGTGCCACGCCAGCTGTATGCACCGCGCCTCCTGCCCAATGCGTTGCGCCTAGTAACTTAGTGCGTTTTTCGCCCAATGCTTCACTTGCTCATCAAAATTGCTCTACCTTGCTTCTCTTTTACAAATGATTTTTTCAAATGAAGGAATTACTTATAAACAAAGAGCTTTTGAAATTTTGGCTCATGAAACCCATTTTCATAATGTTTTACAAATGGTTTTATCTTTAAACTCTGTTTTTTCGACTTTTTCACTTCTTTTAAGTTTTATGATGAACTAAATGACCTGAGCTCTGCTTATTTTGCAGGTGTTGGAGCTCTTTCAGGCTAAGGAAAGAAACCAGGGTGCAGATGAAGGAATTTACAATGAAGAAAACAAAATTTTCATGATTTTTGTACAATAAAAGCTAAATACTTTGTTTTTACCTCAAAACAGAGTTTTGAGGAAAAACAGATTTTCAAACACTTGGTGATGAAATTTATTGATGTTGAAACCTCCTCATGGCCTGTTGGTTGCTTATTAGACACTTAGACACATTTTTTGACGAAACCCTAATGGAATCCCAGACCTAATTGACAATGAAACCTTAAAAGACTTTTGCAACCTTTAATACAAAAGGAAGATTGTATCTTCTTTTTGATTAGCAAACATGAACTAGTAGGTAAATGACATGAGGGACATGAGGAAAACTATTAGAAAGCCACTACCATCAGATGATCCATGCACCTAATGGAATGAAAAAGGCTGGGCGGGACACTTAAATATGAAATGCAACAAGAGGATTTGATCTCTGACAGAGGGATGAAGATACCGACACTAACACCTATCAAATATCTCGTGGGATAATGGTTGTAAATATTTACAATATCAGTGGAAAAAAAATTGTTTATAATTTCTTGGTAAGAAATAGATTTTCGTTTTCCTTCTTCATATTTACTTTTTGCAACTTAGAGTTAGTTCAATGATCATAGTAATGTTGTGGCATAGAATAGTTGTTATTCAAATTCAACTCATCTTTTCCCTCATAGTTTATATCACTCTGTTAATGATCAATTGATGCATTCATGTGGCTAGTTGTAGGGTTGTGTTGATATGTAGTGGAGGGCATGACTTTCACCTCCATTTTGGACTTCTCCATCTTCTCTTTCCATCCGTCAATTTTTCCCCCAAAACTTTGTTTCCATGGTCACTCTGCATAAGAAATTGAGGATGCCTTGGGCATTCATCCTAGTGCAAGAAAAACCTCTAAGAGGTCCTAGGATTGGACAGGAGGCTTACCCAAAATTCCTTAACTCTCTCCAACCTTCATCTACCTCTTCATGCCCTCAAAAAACCATATCCACCCTAAAAAGGCTCTCAAAACCTCTCTTATAGCATTACAGGTCCTCCTGTAGTAGCACTTGAAGTAGGTCTATAACACCACTTTTCTTCACCTTCGTTTCTCCCCATTTCAAGCTTATCTCAGTAAAGATGAATAATGATCCAAATTTGTGATTTGATGATCAATATAAGATCCCAAACCACTCCAAACCTTCCTTTTCCAAACTGCAAAACATAGTAGACTTAGTGTTTTTCAATCACAAGAATGATACAAGTTAGATTTTTTATCTTGAAGAAAGCGTGAAATAGCTAGATGATAAATGAAATTATGTTGTTTATTTGATGAATTATGCAAGATAGAGTAGATTTACTTATAAAATTATATTAGCCCCTTTTTTTTAATGAAATTATTAATTAGCATCTAAAAGTTGAACAAATGGAATTTTCACTTTCATATCTAGAATCAATTTTCAATTTTGATTTCATCAACAATCTTTCACCATAGTTCAGTGGGATGAATGATCTCTAAACACCTTGATATAATGTCATGACTGAGGGTGGCATGAGTAGAATCTAAAATATTGTGAATATAGCACCATCACCTCTAAGTTTGTACGAATCCCAGGTTGATAATTTGAGTCTAGGATCACTTTGGAGTTGCAACATTCTTGGTGAAATACCAAGGATCACCACCTTTTTGGCGCCATTGCCTAGGAGGTGTCTAACTAGATGTTTTTTAAGCTTAATCATTGTTTTCTGTTTTTTTATTCAGTTCTGAAAATTTGAAAAACCCAAAAAAAAAAACTTTCATGCCTCGTCGGAGTAGGGATAATCAAGGAAAATTCTTACCAAAAACCCCTACACCCTCAACGAGTCAACCTTCACTATTCTTTGGTGACTGTGAATTTCCCTATCTCACTACGTGAGAGTTAGAATACCTTTTAGGTGAGTAACTTGAAATTTTTGAATAACCTATTGGGAAGAAGAACCACCCACTTCACCTACCCAAACTATGGTTGAAAACATGAACAATAAGGTTTTCCCCATCAGAGAAAACAACAGAGAGGCTAGAATCAAGAATATAAGCCTTGTTTCCCTTCCACACTTCGATGGATTAAGCTTTGAGGATCATGAAACCTTCATGTTTGATTTTTTTTTTTTTACAACCTATGACTATGTCTTTGATGAGGATAAGTTGAAGTTGTTCCCCTCCACCCTTAAATATACAAGCTTCCACTGGCTTATGGGTCTACCTAGGGGTAGCATCATTACCTTGACCCAAATGCAATAACCCTTCAAAATAAAGTATAGGGACTATTGTAGGTCTAAATAAGCTAAGGAAGAAATATTTAGGATGACTATTGGACCTGATGAATCCCTAGAGGACCATGAGGAGAGATTTCAACTCAATTATAGGAGGGCCAATTGTACCCTTTGATCTTGAGTCACTCAAGCTAGTTCTTCTCCCAAGGATCAGGGAGGATATGTTGGAAGTCATTAACATGCTATATAGAGGAGATATTTATCAATTACCCTATGATGTCATCAAAACTATATTCAAGAATCACTCGAGGGATGTTAGGAAAAAGGGTAGGGCTAGTCAAAGCTTGGTCAGTTCCTCTCCCTCCACACCATCCATCAAGAATGAGATAGGGAACAAGTTGGATGATATCAAGAGCGAAATGTTTCATACCTTTGTATTTCAAGTGGATACCATGCAAATCAAAATAAAGAAAGAGGAAGAAGATAAGGCACTAGCTATTTTCTTCCCTAGATGCACTAAAAGACATCCGAGGAATGAATGCCATTGAATGTCATAGAAGTCTACTTAGTCTGTGAAGAAAATAATGAAATAGACAAATGCTCCTCTTTTCTAGACCTAAAGGTTGTATGCCAAGGGGGAGAAGGTTGGTCATAGCAACTTTTATTCATTAATCAAATAAGGGCTCAAGGACCTCGATGATATCAACAAGGCATGCAAGGTCAACCTTACTCTTATTACAATCCAAATCATAATGCACCTTTGTAGCCTTGGTATCTTTCAACTCATCCATCATGTTCAAAACCTCCTTCGTGGCCTTATTATCCTCCCTACCCTCCTCAACCTCTCAACCATCCTTTTCATCCATATCCACGCAAATATTCTCAATAGGTATCAAGCCAACCAACATCCTTCTTTAATGCATCCACCCCAAACTCAACCACAACTTACTCATCGTATTCCACCTAAGAAACCTCAAATGCCTGTTCAACCCAATCTGAACCCAAACAATAAGCAGGAACAATAGGGCTATAGTGGGGAGACATTTTATCCTGCATATGCTATGGAAATCTAAGAACTCAACCTTCGGTCTTGGGCTGCTCCCAGGTAATCTCCCACCTTCGCCACTTGAAGAACATGAAGGAGAGAAGGAAGAGAGTGTCCCTAAAGTCAATGCACCCCTGTTAATTTTGGGATAACAATGGTATGTTTTTTGCTTAGAGAAATTTTACTTGAATTTTCTTTATTAGCCCAATATCATATCCAATATAGAAATCACATAAACATTAGTAAAATGCAGATAGAACATAAAAAATAACAATAGAAGACAAGTCAACAAGAGGATACAAGATATGGAACCAACTAGGAATAAACCCCAATGTGGGGAACCCTTGATCAATTCCTCTTATAATTCTTCAAAAGTTCAAGATGGAGAGGGAGAGTACAATTTACAATATTCTCTTGCCCAATCTGATCAATCAAAACAATAGAAATAGAAATCCTGAACCAGAAAATCAACGCTAATCAACAGGGTTGAAATAGACATCTAGAACATCTTGGCCAACCTTGGTCAACTCGGCCTCTAACAGAAAGATAATGCAACCCAAAAAATTCTGAAAATAACCAGTAAAACCTAGTCAACATAAGTCAACACAGTAACCAAAACTAGGGAAGTCAATGCTAACCAACACAAGGGTCAAACTACCTTGGTTTTCATGCCTCAAATTGTGTCCTACCAAAACAAAAGTCTTCCTCACAAAACCACAATCAAATAGGGTCAATCGTGGTCAAAGTCAACCTCTTGAAATTTCAACCTCTTGAAATTTCAGTGTCCTGAAATTTCGGCCTTTTGAAATTTCAACCTCCTAAAATTTCAGCCAAATACATTCAATGTAGCATCTAGATAAGACAGTCTTCCTTTCGCATGTGTGGAGAGAGAGAGGCCTAGAAATCCATACCCAATCAAGATGAGAGAGATAAAGATGAATGAGAGATTAGATGCGAAAATGAGGAGGAAGCACCTTGTATTTATACGTAACGTTGAAGGCTGGAGGAGACTAATTTGATAGTTGGTCAACCTTGACAATTTGTCCATAATCAAAATAAATTCATAATTTCATTTGCACATGTCAGAAAGGGATGATCTTCATATGAATCCTACACCTCTCAATGAGTGAAATCTAAGAAAAATATGATCTACCTCATATGAGTTTTCCAACATGAAGTTTGGCCTTACTTTCCAGAATTAACACTCCCTCTCAACTAGGGAGAACTTCACCTACCAAAATGTCTGACAATTTGTACCATCATTGTCACTGCACTGCTCTACTAAACCATGAAGAAAGAAGAAACAATCGAGAATGTATCTTACTCATCTCCACTGACTCAATGTTATTCTCCAATAATAGAGAGTGTGTCATACCACTCTTAACTAACCTGATAGGTCAGTTCCCATTAATCCCAGATCAATATCAACATCCTATCATAAGGAGTACATTAGTACATGATGCATCCATCGATAGCACTATGGTCCCTATCCTCATTTCCTTACTCATTGGCTAGATGAGAGGTGCTTCCCATGAATCCTAGACTGCATGGGTAGGTGTGCTGGTAGGAGAAGTTGAACCACTCATCCTACACATATTCCATAGGAGAAGGTGAATCACTCATCCTATGCATATGCCACCATGGGGTATCATAGGGGAAGGTGAACCACTCACCGTGTACATCGTGCACCAATACGGGAGGGTTAACCACTCATCCTATGGTCTCTCATCACTTCAAGAAGTACCCCAAGCCCCCCAGAGCTCCTAGGGCTTAACATCCATCTCATACGGGACCCTCATAAGAGGGTCTCTCCATGACTCCAAGTAGTTCATGGAATGTCAATAATTTTCATTTTCCCAAGGGCTTCATAAGAATATCAGTCCCAATGTGTTGGAGACTTATTCTTCCCCATTGTGCCATATGTCGGATAAAGTGGTACCTTATATCGATATGCTTGGAGTGGTCATGAAACACAAGATTCTCTGAAAGACAAATCTCACTCTAATTATCACAAACGATCACAATGGTATTGTTGGCCGGATAAATCATTCTTGCAGACAAGACCGATCTCCCTAGTATCGAATGATATCTAGCAACAAAGAGCACAAGCAAATCTACTTTTCTCTAAACATGTTTCAATTCATAAATGAACACTAAGAGGTGTAATAGACCCTACCTCAATCCAACACTTGTTTGTAGCAGTTTTGTCTCAACAGCTTCAAGTAGTTCCTTTTTAATAACCTGCATACACAAACAAACACACATCAAATCATACCTGCGTATAATAAAACATGTTCATTATGAAGATCAAGGAGCTCATAAAATAGACCATTAGAAACAGTTCATTGAGAAAAACAAACTTGATTGTATTAACTTTATGAATAGAAGAACCTTACAACCTTTGCCTTGATGTTGCACAAGTTTTTTCCAGGGTTCAACAAGAGTCTCCTCTACTTTGACAAGCCTTACTCACTTCCCAAATGACATGAAAGGTATGTGATATCTCCTCTCACAAGCTCAAAAAGGAAGTCTAATTTCTAACAACATTTACCCTAAAGAATCTTCAGTTTTCAACCTCTCCTACAACCAGCCCAATGCATGAATTTATAGTGCAAATGGAGGAAGTTGCAGGTCCACCATTGAAGGGATAAGTTCCTCCTTCAATGGGATAAGCACCTCATATCATGGAGTTAGCTCCCTTAGTTATGGAATGGATGAACCAAGGTGGAGCAGACTTGCCAGGACAATATTCCTTCTAGAAGTGTCTACAAGTGACCCAAGATGAGTTTTTAAGAATGAACTCACGCCTTTTTAACTTTTACAGGGGTTCACACCCATTACTCAATAGACAGTGCGGTCAGGTTCGCAGGAAACATGACCATTTGGTGCGGCACCGCAGGCAATGCTAGGAGAAAGTGCAAAACCAGGTTTTGAGATATTTTTAAGGTTTTTCTCCCATTTTCAAGGCTTGCCATGAAGAGCTGAGGCTCAAGACTTGCAAAGGAGGTATGTATGAGTGTTGGTGGACTCACACAAACTATAGAAATTCATGGTGACAATTTTTTTTGTAATAGATTGCCTGCTAAAGTGCGAAGTCTATAGTAGATGAGGATGGTTTTTTGATCATCTAAGATGAGTGAAGGACTTTATCATTTCAAGGATCTTCCTGTGGATACCCTGGTCGGAACCTGTAAAAAAATTCAACACAAAATATATATGTGTGAAAATATCATCGCTGAGGTAGGCATTCCCATGCTCATATCAAAACTGACTATGAACTATCTAAAGCTGCTCTAATACAAGGATGATTTTGTATTACACCATAAGTAGGAACATATGGACACAGTATGGGCACAACCATCTGTTTATGAATAGTCCACTATATAATGATAACAAAATTCCTCATAGACTGGATGGTGGAAACTAGATCCAGGGTCTTCATTTCTACTTACCGAACTAGTACGATTCTATCCATGTAAATGAATGTGTCAAAGTCGAACATGGTAGAAACCACTTGATTACTAGTTAATGATGTAAACTGTTAACAAGGTGAGAGGAACCACCAGTAATGTCAATGGCCCTCAAAGTACTCAGTACAATCCATGAAATGTGAATGAATGAGTCGATGTCGAACATGTCACAGAATCCTTCGATCAAAGGCCAATGATGCAACCTGTCATCAAAGGCGAGAAACCTGCCATTGAGGCATGCAGATTTCAAGGTACTGATGATTTCTAGATCATCTTTCTAGATAATGAGTTGGAGTCGATAGAAAGTGATCTGTCATAGGC